>CM055266.1:135115800-135148893 GCA_029237695.1 Conchocele bisecta
ACTCGTTTCATAAATCTCATGTCAAATGGAAACTCGTTTGAGATCCTCTATTGATTTTATATGTATGGGGTAGTTTGTAAGTGAAGGTAAACGATTACTATTGTATCATTGGTCTATTGGTTACAGTAATGATGGCGTGTAGGTTAAGAAACGCGCAATATTTTATCAGTGGTCATTAGGTTACGTATGGTACTACGTATAGAATGGCGTGTAGGTGAAGGACGCACTAATTATATCGTATTCGTTATCGGTTACAGTACATGAGGTGAAGGTAAACGATAGGTGATTGGTTACATTAATATATCAGTCGTATTGGTTATCAGTTATATGATGGCGTGTAGGTGAATGAAAAGATTAATATTTTATATTGGTCGATTGTTACATAATATGATGGCGTGTAGTTGAAGGTAAACGATTAATATGTTATCATTGGTCGTATTGGTTACAGTAACATGATGGCGTGTAGGTGAAAGTAAACGATTAATATTTTCTCATTGGTCGTATTGGTTACAGTAATATGATGGCGTGTAGGTGAAGGTAAACGATTAATATATTTTATCATTGGTCGTATTGGTTACAGTAACATGATGACGTGTAGGTGAAGGTAAACGATTAATATGTTATCATTGGTCGTGTTGGTTACAGTAAAATGATGGCGTGTAGGTGAAGGTAAACGATTAATATGTTACCATTGGTCGTATTGGTTACAGTAATATCATGGCACTTTTATTTTGAGTAATGTGTGACTGTTACTGGATATATGCAAGTTATAGCCACCACTATAACGTATGTTATGTTCACTTGTGTCGTACTCTATCCTCTTTATTAGGAACATCACTTTTACTTCCCCCTGTGGGTCGCCTCTAATTGCCACTGTCACATGACCAATATTCCCACTGCGATTGGTTAACAGGTCCCTTCTGTTGATCAAAGTTTACATGCAAGTTACAAGTTTTATATCTTTTTAACAGTCAGCATGTGCGCCCCCAGTAGTTACACACGTGGCGGTGTTGGGACATAGTTGTGTGCGTCGTCTGAGCACGGATATTTCGTCGGGTCGTTCGGCTGTCATGAAACAAGACTTCGGCCTGAACCAGTGCCGTGTTGCACTGAACCAGTGCCGTATGTTTTCGGGCTCTCGACAGGACGCGGTTTGACCGGGAGTTCACGCCATTTTTGGACAGACACCGGCATCATGGTGGTGGTCCTGCAGTTGGGTGGGAATGACATTGACTGTCGTGACTTTACGCCGGCGCGAGCCCTCAGCGTGGCAAGTGCACTGGACGACCTGGTGCTTCACATCAGGCGGGACTTCCACGTCGGGAAGGTGTTCGTCTGTGAGCCATTTACGTGCATTCACCCTCGCAACGTGTCCTTGGAACAGTACGAGCAGGGTCGTCTGGCGGTCGTGGACATCATGGAGACCATGCTAGACCTGTATGCGGCGATCCGGTTGTGGCGCGCCACAGGTGGACGCTGGGATATGCCACAAACATCTATCACGGGGATGGAGTTCATTTGATTGACTTTGGCCAGCTGAGATTATGCCGGTCTTTGCGTCACGCGGTCATGACGGCAGTCCGAATGCCTTGAGACGAACTTTGAATTGTCAGGGCCCGTGCTTGTGGAGCTTTTGGGGCGCGTGCTAGGTGCTCGGGCTTGAGAAGTTTGTCTCAGTGAGAAATCCATATAATTTCCTGTTTGCTAGCAAAAATGATTGTTTTGTATTAATTTCCATCACAAGAAACTAAATCAACAGTAATTTCAACTATACTTTTGTGTCTAGTGCTTCAAATCACTGAGTCGAGATTTATTAGGCTCGGGCGCCGGGTGCCGAGTCCGTGCTACGGATGTTTTGTTGGCAAGGGCACGGGCTTTTGGAGTGCGTACTCGATGCTCGAACTGGTCATGAGTTGATTGAGGACCCGGCACATGTGTGGATTGGGGGTCCTTGCTGGATGAGCAAATTGATACCAATTGTTAACATGTTTAATTGTCCATACTTAATATACAATGTTATTTACTTTGCATACCAGGTAAAAGGATGGCTATATATGGATATACAGCTCTTTCCGTTAACATGGTTAATGAGATTGTCAACTGCAGTCTACAATTCCTTATTTCTCTCTGAAAACTTATCTTGGAATTTCATAAGCATATGTATATTTTTATGTATTTATAAGCCTTTTATGTATATTTAGTGGATGTATATGCCTTTTATATATAGTGTATTTATATGCCTTTTATGTATGTGATAGGAAAACTCATATCAGGGTTTCATTAGAGGGTGAGGGACAGTCACATAATGGTTTTGGGTAGTTCCTGCTACCTGTCATGGCTGCACGGGGTACTAGTTGGGCTTCCTTGCTTTTCTTTAGCTCTGGTTATCTGCGTCTGAAATGTGTCTCACTGTCTGGATGCTTTTCACCCAGACAGACATGGGATGGATTTCTTAACGTGTGTTACATTGTGCGTGAAATGATTGTCGCCAGCAGGTTACAAATTATCTGGTGGGTGTGGTAATTATTTTCTTAGCACGTGTATGCGTGAACATTTGTTCTTAGCATGCTATATTTGTGCGCGTCAACTTGGTTTCTCAGACGAGCTTTATCAGTTTCTACAGGTTCACATGTCTGACGGTACTATATTCTTAGCGCATTTGGGCTTAGTGCTCATGCTGTATATGACTGCCCAGTTTTGTTACATGCATGGTGCATGCTGGTAGCACCAAGTCACACGGTTATTTACCAGACTTTTATTCCATTTAGTAGTTAGCTGGTTTTCTTTACAGGTCATGAACCGTCGGCGCAAGAGGACGGCTTCGGCGGGGGAGTCCACGATTTCCAGCCGCCCGAGGCGTAAGGCTACACACACGGCGATCACATCGATGCCTTCAAACGATGTGGTACATGTCGATGCCACGCAGCACGTCAACGTCGAGACTTTGGTTTCGGAGCTGACAGCGGACATTACTACTATTGTCCGGCAACAAGTAGCGGCGCGGCTCAGCCTGCCGCAGTTGGCCAGTCAGACCAGTGCAACATCGGCGACATCCGGGACATCCGACATCGACGGCACGGATCTATCTGCAGTGAATGCAGTACCACCAGGCGACGCATTTCCACCCGGCGACGCATTGTCATCAAGCGATCCATTCAAGTTGGCCAGGGAAATACAGCATGGCGATCGAGTGACATATTCGACCAGCTACCGCCGCTGGCGACTCCCCTTCCTTCGGCAGCTACACAGGTGCCTGCGATGCCGCTACCCACAGGTGCTGTTGCCGGTCCAACGTCAAATGGTATGATTCAATCAATGATGGCCCTGGCGTCGGGGACAGCTTTCCAATCTAGCACATTGCCACTCCATTCGATTGTGCCCCTTAGAGTTAAGGAAACAGTATGGAACATGGAGTTTGTGGACTTGTCGTCCCTGTTTGATGAAGTCGCTGACAGTCCAGTTTCGCTAACCATTGGTGCAGATGGCTCTACCAATGTGGTTTCTTCTCCCAGACGCCGTTACATCAACGTTGAGCAGTGGACTGACTCATTTGCAAAATATGCCTCAATTCTTCGTCTGAAGCACCCTGAGCTGACAGAGCCCTTCGCACAATATTCGGCGACTATTCGGTCGATTGCTCGGAAACAAGGCAATTGGTTAACTTATGATCAGCAGGTCAGGAAACTGCGGCAGCATATGCCGCTCCCCTGGGATTCAATACACCATGAACTCTACTTCAATTCCCTTCGGCCCCGGCACACTTTTTGTGCCAAACCTGACAAAGACGGACGGGAGGCCCAGTCAGACCATCCATCTTCCACCCACCCTGCCAACACGTGCAACAAATTCAACAGCGGGGCTCAATGTCCCGGCTGCATCTAAAAGCACGCGTGTCGATACTGCGGCATGTCACACCCATTTGTCCAAGGTCAAAGCCCAATCCAATTCAACCTCAGCAGGACAAGGGCCTGCCCCACCAGCCAATGCGAAGCCCGATGGCCCCAACTCATCATAATTCATTGCCCACGCCCATCAGCTGGCGAGTTCTTCACCACCTGCTGCAAGGTTATGATCCAGACATAACTAAGTATTTAGTTGAAGATTTTTGTCATGGTTTTCGGTTAGAGTTTCAAGGTGACATGACGGCACAAGACAGCCCTAATCTCCATTCGGCTGCCATTCATGCTGATGTTGTGTCACGTAAACTGTAGTCAGAAGTTTCTCTTGGTCGTATGTCGGGAGGTCACGCAGATAGGCCTTTTTTTTCAATTTTAAAGTTAGTCCCCTTGGTGTTGTCCCTAAGAAAACACAAAATGAATTTTGACTCATTCACCACCTTTCCTACTCCAATGGTTCTGACATGTCAGTTAATTAACGTATCCCTGGTTGCCACTCTTCTGTCAGATACTTTCGTGTCGAGGACTCTGTTTCTGCCATACGTTCCATTGGTACAGGGGCCTTCATGGCGAAGACTGATATAGAGTCTGCTTTCCGCATTATCCCCATTCACCCAGATGACTATCCTCTGCTCGGTTTTCAGTGGAACAATCTCTACTATTACGATAAATGCCTCCATATGGGTGCGTCATCCAGCTGCAAGATTTTCGAGACTTTCAGTACAGCTTTGGAATGGGTCGCTACGCAAAGATTTTCTGGTCAGTCTGTGGTGCACATACTCGACGACTTCTTGTTCATAGGGGACTCTTACGACAGTGCTTACAGCGCCCTGCGTATTTTCATGAATCTGTGCTCCCGCGTTGGTGTCCCCCTGTCCGATGCCAAAACATTCCGACCTGACACCACTATGACGTTCATGGGCATTTCCTTAGACGCATTGCGCATGGAGGCACGCTTGCCTGAAGACAAATTGGGTAAGGTTCGTGCTTTGTTGCACGACTTCCTGGGTAGATCACCATGTACACTGCGTGAACTCCTGTCGATCATTGGCTTTCTAAACTTTGCCTGTTCTGTCATACAGCCTGGTCGTACGTTCCTTCGTAGATTGACTAATCTCTCCATGGGAGTGGACAAAATTCACCACATGAACAAGGAGGTACACTACGACATGACCTTATGGTTGGATTTCCTGACACGTTTCAATGGGACATCCTTTTTCCTCCATGATCTGAAATTGACTAGCAATTCTCTTCAGCTGTATACAGATGCGGCAGGTTCTCTGGGTTATTGTGCATGTTACAGGCGGAAATGGTTCTATGGTCGCTTCCCCGCGGCTTGGTTGCACAGTTAATATCACGTTTCTAGAACTTTTTCCCATTAGGATAGCCGTTGAGTTGTGGGGTCACCTGTGGAAAAATCACCGTATTGTTTTCAATACCGATAACCAACCACTAGTGTATATTCTTAACAGGAAGACATCTAAGGACAAGACAGTTATGTTCTTAGTCAGGAAACTGGTTCTTGCTTGTTTGCGGCTCAATCTTGTGTTTACAGCTTGTCATATTCCTGGGAAACACAATAACCTCGCTAATGCGCTTTCTCGTTTACAGTTGTCACGGTTCAGACAGCGAGAAGGAGCCGACGGTCCTGCCCACCCACATCCAGCCGCAAGAATGTTGCATGAGCTTGACGTTTTGCTGAATGCATCGCTCTCCTCCTCCACAGCTAACACTTATAGTAGGGCATGGGAACAATTTCGCCGATTTGCCACCACTATGTTTGGGCATGAGTGCCAGCCTCCTTTGTCAGTCACAACGGTTGCCCTTTTCATAGCACATATACATGGTCGTAAGCTTTCGAACAAGACAATTTCCACGTACCTGTCCGCATTGAGCTATGTCCACAAGATTTTGCGTTTGCCGGACCCAACGGTTAGCTTCCTAATTACAAAATTGATTCGGGGTGCCCAGCATATTTCACCTTCGTATGATCTACGCCTTCCCATCACCATTCCGGTGCTGAACAGAATTGTTAATGCACTTCATTACACCACGTCCAATCTTTTTCACCGCATTCTTTAAACTGCAATGTTCTTATTTGCGTTCATTACCTTCGCTCGCTGCGGAGAAATTGCTCGGACTTCTCAGTCAGACCGCAATCTCGTTAAATATGAGGATATCAGGCTGACACATGACTCAAAGGATAATGCTCCTCTGTCAGTGACCGCCACATTCAGAAATTGTAAACACAATTATGGCAAGCCTCAATAAATCTCCTTTTCACATGGGCACACTGCTGTGTCGCCAGTGTCAGCATTGGCGACGTACATTTTGGTACATGGGGAGGCGCCCAGGGCCACTCTTCCTTCTGAGTAACGGCGCTGTGGTTCCTTGTTTTGGGTTTGACAGGCAGCTCAGGAAATGCCTTCAGTTCTATGGTTTAGACTGCACCAGATACAAAGCACACAGCTTTCGGATCGGCAAGGCATCATATTGCGCTCAGAGGGGATGTTCGGATGCCTATATAAGATATGTGGGGCGGTGGAACAGCGATGCATTCAGGAAATACATTCGAATTCAACAGGACTGAGCCATATTCTTAGGTCACGGAATTGCATTATTGTCATTGGTGTATGCTTGTTTGCTTGGGCTAACAGGCTTGGTGGGCGCAGTCAAGTTCGGGACTCATTTAGCTCAGGCTGCCTGTTATATTGTGTATATTCGTGTGAATGTGTTGTCTGCTTGCTTGGGCCAGCAGACCCTGTTGGGCCGTACTATAGATATGGCGGCTTGGGCTGACAGATCGGGCCAAGCTCCCTGTCTGCTTGGGCTGATGGGGCCTGGCCTATTCTGGAAATTTATCGTTCACATCGATCTTCTTGTTGTTGTACATACATGCATTTTCTGTTTGATTGCTACCGGATTTATTTCATGTTGTGTTGATATCATGTGCTGCGACACTCGCTCACTCAATCTCTGTTATTTCCGCTGATCAGCCAAATCAGCAATTGCAACTACCCCTTCTATTATTGTGTTCATAGTGTGTCTCTATAACGCAAGTAGGTTGACATTTCTTTGCCAACTTGGGCGCCCACATTTTTACAGTCCGGTAAGTGGTTAGCTTTCCCTGTGCATGATGGATCTTTGGTGATCGAGTGTTTACAGTATCACATAGGGTAATACAGATGGATAGAGCTCAGAGCTATAGTTGTATCATGGGGTGTTGCCCCTCTTTGTCCTGTCAACGCACGTTGTTACGGGTACTCTGACAACTATTACAGGTATTCTGACATTGTCTGCTTGGGCTGACACAGAGCGGCATTACCTGTTTCAAGTTATGGTGTATCTGCATTGCTTGCTACACATATGCCAGTTTTGTTGTCACCACGAGAATTGTTGCCAGGTAGTCCCACACAACGAAATGTTGTGTTTTTCCTTTGTAGTTGTACATATTACCTGCTTCCTGATGGACAATTTATATATATTACGACATGCAGCTGCGTCAATAATGCAAGCTGTCATATTTCGAATGTGTATTAAGCCTAAGCGGCTGGCTGGCCCCATTTCATGTTTGTCCTCCTACTGGTCACAACGCATATTGTGGGGGAATGCATATTCTAAACATGTATATCTGTATCTGCCTTTGTGGCCGTTTCTGTCGACCCCCTCATTATACTTTGGTGAATTTGTAATAATTTGTTATTATTAATCATAACAACTTTCATACATGTAAGCCTATTACGTATTATTTTAATATAGGTCACAACCGGTGACCCTTTTTCAACATAGCATGTGTTTGTTTTCTGACTCCTTCCATACTTGTTGATATTATCATTCCACCCAGGCACAGTGAGACATAAATGCAAGTTATAGCCACCACTATAACGTATTTTATGTTCACTTGTGTCGTACTCTATCCTCTTTATTCGGAGCATCACTTTTACTTCCCCCTGTGGGTCGCCTCTGATTGCCACTGTCATATGACCAATATTCCCACTGCGATTGGTTAAAAGGTCCGTTCTGTTTATCAAAGCTTACACTGCAAGTCACAAGTTTTATATCTTTCCTCACTCCCTTCCCCAGCTGCCACCATTTGTTCAGCCAGTCGCTTTCGCGCTTAAACTGTTACTTATGTCAAAGGGACCTTTCTGTCGACCCCTTCATTAAACTTTGGTGAATTTGTAATAATTTGTTATTATTAATCATAACAACTTTCATACATGTAAGCCTATTACGTATTATTTTAATATAGGTCACAACCGGTGACCCTTTTTCAACTTGGACCACTGCCAAGCAATATAGTCCAATCATATTGGAGTATTTCGTCCGTATATATCCCATATACAGACGAAATGATCCTATCTATTAAACGTGCAGGCACGTGAAGCACACCTCAAGCGACCGAACCCAATTTTGACGCTGAAATTTGAGAAAGTCATCTTTATCGCCATACGTAATGTGTGTAACATAATTTTTATTCATTTTCATAATTAGAGTAAATGAGCTCGAAAGTCGTCCATTTTTTTAATTTTCATTCCAGTGAAATTACCACCAACTTTCGAGCACATTTACTCCAAATATAAAAATGAATCACATTTATTTTACACACAACTAATGGCGATAAACATGGTTTTCTCAAATGTCGGCGTCTGTTCTCTCGTACCGATATATGTGACGCGTCATGACAAATCGTGCCCAATTGGGGCTGCGATCAGCGTAGCCCCAGATCAGCCTGCTCATCCGCACAGTCTGATCATGGTCTACGCTGTTCGCTGTTCGTCATAGGAACATTCATAGTGCTTTTAATAATTGCGCACATGTTCTCATGACGCGCCCGCCACATATGTGAAGCGTCACGACAAAATGTGCCTAGATAGGATGCGACCAGTGTAGCCCCATCAGCCCGACCATACGCATAGTCTGATCAGGGTCTACACTGTTCGTGGACATTTCACATAATATGTCAGTGACGCGCTTTTGCGACGTTAAAATGGGCGGGACAGAATAAGATGAAAATAGAAAAATAAGTCAATTAACAGTTTTATTGAAGTATGTCTTCCATGCCGCCAATTCAATTTTTACCTTCCAATTTGTATCAACGTATTTGGCCCAACGTATCCATAGCACACTATATAGAAGTACACAGTAAACTGTGGCGCACATGTGTAATGAATGATTGTGGAGAGTGTACAATGTACATGTAGCATTGAGTTGCACGGGGAAGTCTGACGTATGGAGTACTCAGGTGCGTAGCTGGTGCATTTTGGCATGTCATTTTCACTATGCGGTGTATGACTAAAACGTCCAATTTCAATGAACGTGTGCTGACCAATTCGACTACATTACTTCCATTTGCTTCAAATGAAAAATATTACGTTCATACATGTATGTATTATCTGTGACGCTTCCAATTGTCGGGAAATGGAATACATTTCCGTTTTGTATACCCAAAATAAAATAGTTAGATACGCACCTGAAAGTCACGTGGTCTAAGTCAGATAGACACTTCGTGGAGTTGGACACGAGATATATCATTCGACCTAACGGTCTCGTGATATATCTCGTATCCAACTCCACTCAGTGTCTATCCTATACATAGCATGTGTTTGTTTTCTTACTCCTTCCACATGTGTTGATATTATCATTCCACCCAGGCACAGTGAGACATAAATGGGACGTATGTGTTTTGCGACCAGTGTAGATCCTGATCAGCCCGTGCGTTCGCACATTCTGATCACAATCTGCACTGTTCGCCATTCCATCAATGCAACACACGTCATGTTTCCAACAAGCAATATAGATCGTTACCAGACTACATGAGTATGTAATCAGGAGCTACACTGGTCACAATCCAGCAATTGCCATTTCTCCAGTCGCAGATACATGTACGATTATGGGACCCGTTTCACTAAACTTAGTACGACTAAAATGTTCGTAAGTGCAAATTTAGGATCGTCTGGAAATGTTGCACTTACGAACATTTTAGTCGTACGAAGTTTAGTGAAACGGGACCCTGAAGACATTAGATTACATATATCGATACAATAATTTATAAATATTATTCTAATGCACCGAAAATAGAAAGGACGCATCTGATTGGTCAATTGAAATCACAGCCTATAAAATATGAAAAATCACAGCATATAAAATCTCCGTTTTACCAGTCTGTGTTTTACGCGTTTTTGTAAACAATGGCCAGCGGTACGGGGCGCCAAGTGGGACATGGCTCAATTTTGTCAACAAAATTCATTTTTGTGCCACAAAATTCAATTCTGTGTCACAAAATTCACTTTTGTGCCACAGAATTCAATTCTGTGTAACAAAATTCAATTCTGTGTCACAAAATTCTGTGTCACAAAATTCAATTCTGTGTCACAAAATTCAATTCTGTCAATTCTGCACACGCATGTAAGAAGGACTACCATTGGTCAGAAACTGCACTGGAGAAATGGGTCACGGTCGCCGATCTACACATTCAATGTCGATGATTCATTTCTCATTCTGCCGATGATTCATTTCTCATTCTGCCATTTTGCTTCAGCTATCTCCAAACAGTCAAACGTTGGCAAACACATTCGTATTTAAACTCATTTGCGTTATAATTGTACACATAATTCATGTACATGTAGATCTCCCGCGAGTACTGACGTCATGTATTGTGTATCGCAAGGTACACCTGCCCCAGTTAAATCAATAATACACGCGCTGTGGCCTATGTTCTGACTGCTGTCTGTGTTTATCAACAGAATGTGTGTATTGGGTCATTTGAGGAAACCATTTGTAGTATTTGTGTAGATACCATGGATACTAAGATGGTGTATACTGTAAATAATGCCATGTAGACACATAGTTGCGAACACGTAACTTCGCAACTAGTAGACACAGATCCAATACCATTTGTTTCACAAGGTTAGATCTACTGTTAGAATACGACGTCATCTAATGTCATTTTCGAGCATAAAACGTTACCTGATAAATAGAATACCAGGCTAGTGTATTTTAATATCAAGTTTATCAGGCTCGGCTCGGAAACGGTAGGAATTCCTCGGCAAGCCTCGAAATTCCTACGCGTTTCATAGCCTTGCCTGATAAACTTGATATCAAAATACACTAGCCTGGTATTCTCTATATATGGGCATGCTCTCAGGTCTAGCTATGTCCCGGCTACTTTATGTTTGACCCTGTTTACATAATTGAGGGAAAATTCTGAATATTTTTCTTATTTCTCCTTCAAAGTATATATGCTTATATGGTGTGACCACTCATTTGTAATCATAATATAACCAAAATAACTGTCCATAAAGAAGTATAATATTGATATATTGGGTTATATTTTCGCATTGAAATATTTAAACCTGCAAGTGTACTCCACCATCTAGTAGTAAAATGGACTAAGACCGATCTCAACCAATCAACGTAGAGATGACATAGACTATCCTACGCAAACTAATTATTGTGGACAAAAATGAATTCTGTCCTACAAAACTGAATTTTCTTCACAAAACTCATTTCTGTCTTAAAAAATTGAATCCTTTATAACAAAAATAAATTTTGTATACGAAACGTATGCAGAATTGAATTTTGTGACACAGAATTGACAGAATTGAATTTTGTGACACAGAATTGAATTTTGTGATTTTTAGTGTTACAAAACTCAATTTTGTACACATAATTAACCTGTCCTGCATGGCGCCCCGTAAGCGGCGGGGAATGCAAATATTTCCAAATTAATTTCTGTACATTTTCGGTTATCCATTCTGCCATATTGACTTGTACAACCCAAAGCAGAAAAGAGAATCTACCAACGACTGACAAACGTGACTTCAGTGTGGTGGCCCTTCAACAAATTCCCAAAAATATTACCCCACCCGCCCAAAATACAGAAGAATTTAGCAAAGTGCTCAAATGCAAACTCTATATGCCAGTACCAGCCTATAACTTTACGAATTCCATTGTGCACATACATGACTATACACAATAAACTGTATTGCAGATGGGTAATCACCTGAATTAGGCGTACATCCAGGGAAATCCTAGGCCTGTTGACGACACAAGTTGGTGACATTTCCTTTGTAAAAATCACACGAACCCAAATGCAGAAATGTTGGCATTTTTTTAAATGAATAAAAGCAAATAACTGTTGCAACTACACATATAAAAGCAATGCAATTGTTAAAATAACATTACAGTTGAATAAATGTATAGATTTCTAAGAAAAAGTCACGTTAATCTCTATTTGAAATGGGAATATTCTTCGGCGGAGTTACATTTCTTCAAATTCATTTGGTGTGAGGCGGTTATCGATGACGACAACAACCTGCTGACGTAATGAAAAATATCACTGTTCGTGATATGCTACGACGTTGCAGAAAGCGGGGAGGACACTAGGTGCATTAGAATGGGGATAACCATGCTTTGTTTTTCGATTTGGAGCGGTATGTGTGAGGTTTTATGGTCTGAGAATCAGTTTTACAGCTCCGCTAACGGGTCGCCGTAAAACTGATTCACAGACCATAAAACCTCCCACATATCTCTCCAAATCGTAAAACAAAGCATGGTTATCCCCTAATTTTTGGCCCACACATATGATTTTGTACCTAACATGATGTGCGATATCTCATGAAACATATTTACAAAATGTACGGTAGGGCTTCCTCCTTATAGGAATCACGATATTTGGTTCTGTTGTTACCTGGGAGTTGAATAGGGTTATTGCCCATTATAAAAGTAGTAAGATTAGTATTGATCCTACTGATTTTTGAAGGGGGCCAAGTCATTCTAGTGTGGCGAGGACCTGACATTAGACCAGGATTATCTGATTTCAGGGCTGAATATATAGATTTTATTGTAAATATTCAGTTCTGATTTTGGGATTTCCCCCTCATTTGTACATGTACTTGAACATGTACCGTACATGTACTTGTACAGGTAATATATGGGATTTAGTACTAAACCCATTGACCCTGCCTTAAATGACCTTGTTAATTCGAGGGAACGAATTGTTAAATTGGGGGAACGAATTGTCATTTCCTGGGAACGAATTTAATTCGAGGGAACGAATTGTTATATCGTGGGAACGAATTGTTAATTTGAGGGAACGAATTGTTAAATTGAGGAAACGAATTGTTAATTTGAGGGAACGAATTGTTATTTCGTGGGAACGAATTCATAAAAAAAAAGCCATGTCCGCTTCGGCGCTACGTACATTTCAACATGTAATATATGTAACATATACGTACCTTTGGTGGGAATGTGTATCGTGGCAATTTGCATCACAAGTACGTAGGCGCCCATGGCAACGGCGCAAAACAACACACGCCAAGGAGTCACTCCCGCCATTGTCTGAGCACAACATCGAAATCCGAGACCGATAGTGACGCCAGCTGCAATTACCAATACGCAGTTATATCAGGTACCGTGACGAGCTTTGTATTGGCCTAATTCGTACCGACTGATACCATAATGCTGTTACAGGCATTGACCTGATATTAATATCCGGGTTACGACTTTGAAAACTGCAGTTTCAGTGGTCGGACGGCGTCACATGCCGTTACCGTATGACGTCAGTGTAATGACGCAACGTAAACAAGTCCGTGTTATTTTCAATGGAAACTACTTTATATGTCACCTGCGGCTACCATAAAACGTTACCTGATAAATAGAAACAGTTTCGTGTCTGTTGATATTAAGTTTATCGGGCTCGGCTCAGAAACGGTAGAGCCTCGGACTTCCTACACATTTCCTAGCCTTGCCTGATAAACCTATATAGTATATCAACAGACGCTACACTGATATTCTCTATATTCCATATTTACTAGAGTAGTATTCAAAGAGTCCAACATGTTTTGTTTTACTTTTGTTCGCCTAAAGGTTGTCTACCTCCAAAGTAAATGTGAATATATATGGTTAATATCCATGCTAATGAAACAATTACTATAGATTAAATAAATAATAAATATGTCTTCTGGACACACAATAATGTGTGAAATAATGTGTGAAAATAATAACAGAAAGTTGATAAGCATTGTTTTCTGTGAACATTATTTTTGAGAGACATGGCTACCGCTCCTGATGTCAAACACAAATAAATCCATGGTACTGAACACTAATTACTGTCGGCAATAGTAAACTATCAAGCAGTTATGGTTATTTAAAGAATTGCTGAAACAATGGTGGTAAGCAATGATGGTAAACAATGGTGTCGTTGTAACAATACCACGCTAATTGACAAAGGTTGACCTATGTCCATGTAACCGTTACACTGCTGAATTAAATTGTGTAGTCTGCTGTTTGCGTATATACCGTATACGGTTTCGCATATGTTTGACACTACTATGCATATATAAGCGTCCGGGTGCCCATGCTAAAATATTGTAACCAACACCCCGGCCCTGGTTGGCAGCACGGTAGTGTTATTACTGTCTATCTGGATTTGAAGTTAACAACAACGAGCGTCTGAACTCATACTTATTTATTAATGCAAGAGCCTCGTGTCAGGATGGCTCAAATGAACTTAACTAATACTACTATGTGACAGAGTACTAAGTTATTCAGCGTGACGGGAACTAACTGGTTATCTGAGTCGACAATAGGTCACTAGCGGTTACTGACAATATGAGTGGGTCAGTCGACTGACAAGTTAGTTAATGATTTGCGCAGCTCGCCTCCTTTATATAGAGACGAGATGCGAGCAGCAGCCGTGCGAGCCCCAATCAAATTTCCCGCTGCAAATATAGCTTTAACCAATCAGCACTCGGTAACCAGAGACGCTAAATGAAAAATGTCTGCCATCCCAAAGAAACAAAATACAACCATCAAAATCACACAAATAAACATGTCCCCTAGACTAGTGACCAGATAATCGGTGCGGGCGCTAATGTGGCCGATCGTTATGGATCAGACTATTGTAGTGATACATAAATTATTGGTTGAAACCCCTTACAATAGGCTGCTCGCACGAAAATAGGTACGAAAATACGCAGTGAATTCTGTGGAAAATCATAAAACCCAGCTCCCCAAACTCGTCTCTAGTACACCCAATATGAACAAATAGCGTGCAAGCCATTAATTTCCAGCATCCGAAATGAATAAGCAACAATATGATATAAGATTAAAGCAGTCATTGTCAGACACAAGAAAGATATCTGCTTCAATGTCGAAATGTCTGGTGTCAATTTGATATACAGTACCAGTACTCGTGATGACCAATAGTCGGCAACACTCATAATAATATGCGGCCGTCCACTGGTTCATACAGTCTCCGGGATGGCACACTACAACTATGATCCTTTACAACACTTCCGTGTACTAATAATAAAGGATATATGCATATTTGACATGCTGGAGCCTGTTGTGTAAATAGTGAATATCTGTGTCTGACCATGATGGCCGAATCTACTGATGGTTCCATTACAATATGTTATCTCCTAATTAGGAGATACTATCCCTAATTAGAAGATAACAAATAGTTTAGCATTGGCACCAGGACCCTGCCATACATAGCGGTTGCAGTTGAGAAACTATATAAAGTAAACATTAAAGGCTATTGATAGTTTTAGTACACATACATATAATTCTACTGTGCGAGTACGTTTTTGTTTTAATTTAAACACAAGATGGATGTACCCCTGAAAAACCTTAAAGCAATGTGATATTGTTATTACGGAGCCCCGCAGGGGACGCAGAATTGTCTTTGTATTAATTCGTTCCCATGAAATAACAATTCGTTCCCTCAATTTAACGAATTAAGAATTCGTTCCCACGAATTAACAATTCGTTCCCTCAATTTAACAATACGTTCCCACGAATTAACAATTCGTTCCCTCAATTTAACAATTCGTTCTCACGAATTAACAATTCGTTCCCACGAGAACGAATTGTTAATTCAGTCGTGGGAACGAATTGTTATATCATGGGAACGAATTGCTAATTCGAGGGAACGAATTGTTAAATTGAAGGAACTAATTGTTATTTCGTGGGAACGAATTAATAAAGAAATCAATGTCCCCCGCGGGGCTCCGTAGGTTATAGACCAAAAATATGAATGATGACAGATAAGTATATGAAGTTTAAGCAAATACAACTTACGGTAACAGAGCAGGCAGCGGAAAACTTTAGCGCAAATCTGGTACATACAGACGAACAGGCGGACATACAGACATAGTGGTGACTATATATATCATGATTTTCTTCGGGGTACTGAAGAAATAACATACCTTTTAAGCCAACGTATTAACAAGTCCGACTTGGCCGATCCGACACGGGTTAATGACGGCCTTTGTGCAAATGAAAGTTTGGAAGAACGATAATAGACCGAGTATTTTGGAGAGTATTGATATATAATTATGGACCAGTCCGTCTCTACCTGTGCTTAATGGTGGGTGATATCCAAAACCTGGCTCTGACTCGAGAAGTGGGACTTATGGATTTTGTAACCACTGCACGTTACCCAATACAATAATACTAGTGTATTTTAAAGGTACATGCCCACTCAGTAGGCACACAATGTTCTTTATAGGAATTAAATAAGTGTATAATTGTGTCACTATTCCACCAGTTCTACAGATTACGAGTGGCCGCTATATAGGTATAATCATTTAGTAAAATGTATTTTACTGATAGTGACGCGCGTTCGTATCTGGCTATTTTCATATGCAAATGAGGCATGTTATTTTTTGATTATTTATACTAATTAAATGCGTCACCTGAAAAACAATTATTTTAGATACATTATAAAGTATGATAACTACACATCAAAAAATAAATACAGAGTATAAATAGTAATGTCCGTTAACATTTTAAGGAAACACGGTTATCGCCCCTGATATCAGTGTAGAAAGTTAAGTCTGATATAAAATGTATAATAATGGCAATGAATACGTGGTGTAACGGTGAATGACTGTTTATTTTGCCAGAAAATGTCTGGGATGATGTCTCTAATATAATGAACAGTTTGTTCCTACTGAGTGGGCATGTACCTTTAAGATATAAAGTTTACCAGGTTCGGCTCGAAAACAGTAAGAATTCCTACGCGTTTCCTAGCCTTGCCTGGTTAACTCGACATCAAAAGACATCAGCCTTGTAGCCAGATACAAATGAGCTGAGACACGCCGTTTGATTTTATACGATCGGACATCTGCATAAATTCATGAAATACGTTTACAAAATTTACAATATTTTCCGTAAATGGCGTCAAAAGTTGACAAAATTTTCAGAGTACATGCGGAATTATATTAATGTTTTTGTAAACTTTTGACTTTATTTATGAAAAATATTGTAAATTTTGTAAACGTATTGAATGAAATTACGCACATATCCGAAGGTACAAAATCACACGGCGTGTTTCAAATGCAGATGTCTCTGAATACTTTTGTAATCGACAGAACGTTTCTAAGCTGGAAAAATGAAAAAATAAAGATTTTCAATGTCTCCAGTTCTTTTACAAAACTGTGTAAATACCTGACGGAAAAAGCTAAAACTATGGAAGAGTCCTGGTGCCAATGCTAAATATATATTTATCTCCTAATTAGGAGATACTAACTCCTAATTAGGATATACGAAGTCATAGTATTTTACCATTGGCACCAGGACGCCTCCATATAATACACCGTAAAAACATCACACGTGTATCGTGTTACAATATTTACATTTACATTCGTTGACACACCCGGTGTACTTGTATTATATTTGGATACTCACCTCTTATATTTGTAAAAAGGCCTGTATCTGTAAATGGGGAGTATGTGCCCAATGTAGATCCGCGAAGTGAGCTCAGGATCTGCACCACACTCATATGTAGCCTGATAACGACCAAAATAGCTTGCTAGTGTTTCGTTGATGGGATGGCGAACAGTTCAGATCCTGATCAGACTAAGCTGATGCACGGGCTGATATGGATCGACACTGGTCGTAAAAACATAAGCCCTATTGTTCCAGTCACAGCCACATTTATGTTCAAGCTGTCTTCATTTTTATGTGCGTGCAAATACAAATACGGACTTAAAATAAATGTCTCGGTGTTTTATCATATCGAAATACAGAAGCAAAAGGAAACGTATAATTTAGAAATCACAGTGGAATCTCTCTAAACAGGACACCAAGAAAACACCTGTGATCTTATTTTTGATAGCGTTTTTCTCATTTATCTGAGGTGATAAGGTTTGTTGGTGATTGCATATGGAGCACACAACTATGGCCCAGAATGATTTTATGTCTGATTTACAATGAAACCTCTCTAAGTCGGACACCCTGGGGACCGCCCCCTAAACATAATCATGAACCAGAACCATATGTTATACAAAGCTTTTAAAAACAGCAAGAGATATTGGGATCTGTGACATTGTTCAGATACGAGCAATTCGCTAGTTGACGGAGTTACCTCACTCTGGTGCGCCATCCATAGGCGGGAACTACAACAAAAAGAATAAAGCTAAAAACACAGGTCAATCCCCCCGAGATACACAAACAACGAGAATACAAAACAAGTCACATAAGCCTCGTTTCTCCAGCCACATCCACTGATTGATTAATCGATTAAGCTGTGTAATTGCGCTACGACATAATTACGATATATATACATTATTGAACACTGGACACTGAATATTGTCATTACCGTCCAACACAGCTAACCCAAATGTTCTGTCGAAAACGTACGGCGACTACAGACAGAACATTCGAGGTAGTCTGTATCGTACTACGTTAATTAGCGTTCAGAGTAGTCCCAGACCAGCCTGCGCATCCGCGCAGTCTGATCTTGGTCTACGCTGTTCGTCATTCAGACACTAGTGTGTGTTGCACGTTTTCCTGCCGACGAACTTTTGGCTATTAAGCACATTAAATCTACTATTTAACTACTATTTAAAAGTAATTACTTTTTTATCAATAACAAAAAAGTCACCCCAAACAAAATTATTTCATGAAATTCCATCAAAATTGATTTCATTGCGAAATAACGATTTTCGTATGGGAATTTAACATGGGGGCTAAAAATAGATTTTGATTAAATGGTTTTTTTTTATTTGTGGACCGATTTCCAAAATCTAACTTTTGTTTTCTTAGTTACATCATTTTCAAGCTATCTCGCCAGGTTTCGGAGTCAATTTCGGAGTTTTGGAAATCGACTCCCCATGTTAAATTCTCATAGGAAAATTGGTTTTTCGCAATAAAATCAATATTTGATCGAATTTCATAAAATAATTTTTTTGGGTGAGGGTGACTTTTTTGTAATTGATGAAAAAGTACTTACCTTTAAATATTTTTTAGATTTAATGTGTCTTATCCAAATGTTCGTCTGCAGCAAAACTGAGTAGGTACTGATTGCCATGAGTCGGTGATTAAAATAGGTTACCTGCCATAATTTATTGACTAGATTCTCAATTCCGAATACTACGGAGCCCCGCAGGGGACGTAGAATTCTTTTTTTATTAATAACTATTCGTTCCCTTGAAATAACAATTCGTTCCCTCAATTTAACAATTCGTTCCCACGTATCAACAATTCGATCCCGCGAATTAACAATTCGTTCCCTCAATTGTTAATTCGTGGGAACCAATTGTTATATCATGGGAACGAATTGTTAATTCGAGGGAACGAATTGTTAAATTGAGGGAACGAATTGTCATTTCGTGGGAACGAATTGTTATATCGTGGGAACGAATTGTTAATTCGAGGGAACACATTGTTATATTGAGGGAACGAATTGTTATTTCGTGGGAACGAATTAATAAAAAACATTATCCCGTCAACACAGTGCGTATGTGCCGTGAAACACGGTGCCGTGAAACATTTTTGATATCCAGTCAACACTATTTTTGCATTTTACAGCCATTTGTAGGTGTTGACGGGATAAATAGAATAATAGTAGAGCCTCGCCCATCCCGTTTCCTGAGCCTTGCCAGATATTTTTTCCCATTCACGGCACTAACCTACTATTCTCTATTTTCATGTCCCCTACGGAGCTCCGTAGAATACTGTACTTCTATACATGTATAATAGCGAACCTATAATTGTTGTAAATGTGGTGATAATGTGCCTTTTGTCAGCCGGTGGACCATGTAAAACGCCGGCCTACTGATATAGCATGATGCCATGATAGACCAGTGAAGCTCCAGGTCAGCAATTGGTACTTTCAAACTATTGAAATACACGTGTACAATGCACACCAGGATCAATTACGTTCCGTAACTTTGTTGTTGCATAGAAAATACACCTGTGGACTTTGGATAATTATAAGCATATTAAATCATAAAACTGTTATTCCTTAAGGCGTAAGTGCTCCTTTGACACATATTTAATTATTGATTTATAGGGAGAGAAATGTATTTAACGTAAGTTGAGATAACGGAATTATAGAAGTACAAGTACAAGTACAAAACTCTTTATTCACTCAGTCCATACACAATGGCATCATGAGGTACACGTTAATATTAACCCTTTCAATCCTAAGGAACTGGAATGGACTGTGATATGCTAATGTTCCGACCAATCCAATGGTCACAAAATGATTTTCAGATTCGTCCATTTATGAAAAGGGAGTGTTTTTGTATTAAGAAATATGAAAATTACTTGCAAAAAGTGCACATCCTGATGAGACGGCTCGTTACGAGCCGGCTCATCTGGATCTGCACTTTTTGCATGAACCGCTATAGCGGGATTTCGGGTTCAAAGGGTTAATTGATACACGAGGAAAACAAGAATACTACAACGTTCATGTCTAGATATTACAGTATACAATGTATTGATGTGTTAAACAATAACATCAGGTATGTAGATTGACCCTTTCACCCCTAAATATTAGGCATTGATACTTCTGTAATATTTTGAGAAACGTTTCGTTGTTCTGATGGAGAATTGTTAGAAAAGCAATAATTATGTGAAAAATTATTGACAAACACTGCAGGTCTCGATTGGACGGACGGACGGCTTGTTGCAGGCTGGCACATCTGAACATGCTGTGTTTGTACATTTCAATTGTGAACAATATGGTTGAAAGGGTTTGGCCGTCTCTGTTTTACTGATTTGCGCTTTCCGAGTTTTCATTGTCATATGACTGATTTATTTAGGAGGGGTTGAATTACATCATGATGACGCCGTGTGATAGATTGTGATGCATGAAATATTGGTATCGTAAACTTAATATCTGAAACAGGAAGACCCCAAATGTTCTCGATTTCCACTGATGGGTGGAAGTTGTCGAAAATGAAAAAAACGTATGCAAATTGGTTACAAATTCTGGCTCTACTGATTGGAAATGGCCGTTTTTAGACCAATAAAATATATGTTTGTTTTCACAATAAAATCAATAGTATACAATGGAACCCCTCTAAACCGGACACACGAAAACATATAGATGTTTACCTTAGATGTGTTTCGCTGTTATCTCTGATTACAATGACTTTTCATGATTGCAAAACACCAGACTGTGTCATGAAGTGCTCACATGTCTGATTTACAGTGGAACATCTCCAAACCGGACACCATGGGGTTTCCGGTTTGGATAAGTTCCACTGTATTTCAATAATCTATCGAAACTCGCAATGTTTATAAGGGTATGCCCGGCATTTTGTTGAACCCTTTCACCCCTAAGTAACTGAATGGGCTGCGATATGTTCGTTTTGCAACCAATCCAATCATCGCAAAATGATTTTCAGACTATTCCATTTATAAAAAGGGGGTATTTTTTTTTCTCAAAAATATGAAAATTACTTTCAAACAGTGCAGATCCTGATGAGACGGCTCGTTACGAGCCGGCTCATCTGGATCTGCACTGTTTGCATAAACCGATATAGCGGGCTTTCGGGTTCAAAGGGTTAAAGGTACATGCCCACTCAGTAAGCCCAAAATGTTCTTTATAGGAATTAAATAAGTGTATAACAGTGTGACTATTCCACCAGTTTTAAACATTACAAGTGCCCGCTATACAAATATATTCATTTAGTAATATTTATGTTACTGATAGTGACGCGCGGTGGTATCAGGCTATTTTCATATGCAAATGAGGCATGATATTTTTTAATTATGTACATGTATACTAAATAAATGCGTCACCTGAAAAAAATAATATTTTCGACAGATTATAAAGTATGATCATTGCACATCCTAAAATACATACAGAGAATAAATAGTAGCGTCCGTTAACATTTTAAGCAAACACGGTTATCGCCCCTGATATCAGTGTGTAAATTTACATCTGATATAAGATGTATAATAATGCCAATCAATACGTGGGATAATAGTGCATGAATGTTTATTTTGCTAGGAAATGTCTCAGATGATGTCTCTGATGTAAAGAACATGTTGTACCTACTGAGTGGGCATGTACCTTTAATAGCTTGTATGTGTTTGTACTGGCAATGCGTGTTCCTCGAGCCGCTGGCGGGACCAGTACACAGTATGACGAATGTATTTCAAAAGCTGGTATTTTACGATATCGGCGAACTATTTCTTAAATCCCACTTTTTTAAAGGTACATGTCCACTCAGTAGTCACAGAATGTTCTTTCTATCAGAAACGTCATCTGTGACATATTCTGTCAAAATAAACATTCATTCATCGTTACCCCACGTATTGATTGGCATTATAAAACATTTTATATCAGACATGAATGATACCAGGGGCGATAACTGTGTTTCCTTAAAATGTTAACGGATATTACTATGTAGTCTCTGTATTAAGTTTTTTATGTGCAATGATCATATTTTATAATCTGTGGAAACAATTTCTTTTTCAGGTGACGCATTTAATTAGTATTATATGTTATCTCCTTTGGAGATAGCATATAATGTCACGCAAATTTCTATGGGGGCAGCCATTGTCGTGCTGCGCCTAAGCGGAGAGTACGACCAAGAAAATAGTGACCTGTGCCAACTTATCCTATGGCGTTTTTGTCCGATATGGACCCATAAGATCTTCGCTTTGGCCATGTGAAGCAAGCGTCAGTGTGATTATTCATATTTGACATTGCTCTTTGTGTACAAATCAAAGATCAAGGCATTGTGTATATATTTTGAATTGTTATTATAATTATACTCATCATGGTGCCTGGCGCATACAGTGGGGTCAGCGTGTAAGTGCACACACGAACGAACACGACAGGTTGGAACCAACCTGTCGTATTCGTTCGTGTGTGCACTTACACGCTGACCCCACTGTAATGGCTATGTAACGCAGCATGCACAATGCTGCGGTGTAGAATCATCGCGGACGGTACACGTGTTTGAAGCATGTAAATATGCGTAAATGTATGTCATTGTCCATTAGTTTTGTAATTATGTTACACGTATGTATGTTCTATCATTGTATCCTACTCTTCATGCTTATGGAGGATTAAAATAATCTATATATCTATTTCTATAGTTTTCACAGTTTTGGGCTCAGTTTATCAGTTAAATATTGGAAAACACGAATCAAGACATTTCGTACGTATGAATACAGCAGCTATTATCTTTAGGTCTCATGGAACATTACGTACGGAGCTAGCTGCAATAATTCGCCTCCGATATGTTATCTGCGGCTACAATTTGACCCATTCAAAAATGTCAAAATTTAGTAAACTGTATAGTTTTACCTTGAAACAAATAATCTTTGATGTAGAACTAGTAAATTGCCAAAACAGGGAAATAATTTTCCCATGGAATCCATATTTTCTCTAGTTGTTATTCAACATTCAACATAACGAAATGAAGCTTTAAAATTTAAAAGATATACATGTAAATGTCAGATAAACACCTTGAGACGATACAATAACCAATTTCTGCATGTGTATGTTCTTTATTAATAATTTATTGATACAGCTTTGACAGTTTTATATAGCTAACACATCAAACACGCCAGATAACCAATTGGAAAAATCGCTCTTCCATGCGTTACATTAAAGAGATGGGATTAAATTGCTACGCTCGCGAGAGGTATGGAGCGGGGTAGCAATTTTGTTTCTAGTACAGAGCTAGCAGTAAACATGGGGGGGGGGGGTGGGGGGGGGGGTGAACGATTTATATATATTGCAGTACTGACCATGCAAATTACACCAGTGTGATCTACAAAGTGAACTTACCCCACACACCAATCAGATTTTGTGGAGATAACATATTTCAGTACTTTCAGTACTTTGATTGTTGTTGTTAATGTTAAATCCCTTCGCTACTCTCCCGCTACCTATTGACACGTCTGTGTTTCTTAGTCTCATGATGCAATACACTATGTGCAGATAGACTGCAACTTAAAGGTTAGACCACACCAAATAGTTTTACTATATAATTTAACCGAATCCCATCCAGTAAGGCCAATCTCTCCTACTTTCACTATTCGTATGGATACTGTTGGACCTACTTGTACATGACATGCAGCCAGTCTGTACTGCTTCTGCATGAATTAAACAATAGGTTCACTTACGCATAAGGAAGAAAAATCCAACCTCGTCATATCCTCCAATATGTTTTATATTTTTCTACCACGGAAACTCTGTTTACATCACGTGACCAACAGGTTTAGTGTTTTGTTTTAAATGCTACAAATATGCTGACAACTGGTGTTAAATTCATCCCAAAACGCCCGCACTATTTTCTAATATCTGACTACTTCTGCATAACCCCTGGGCGATTTGGCACCATCTGGTATTGTCTAACCTTAAATCGCCATTGCCTTTGAGGTTAGACGCCTCCAAATAGTTTTACTATATAATTTAACCGAATGCCATCCAATAAGGCCAGTCTCTCCTACTTTCACTATTCGTATGGATGCTGTGCGACCCACTTGTACATGACCTGCAGCCAGTCTGTACTGGTTCTGCATGAACTAAACAATAGGTTCACTTACTCCTAAGAAAGAAAAATCCAACCTTGTCATATCCTCCAATATTGTTTACATTTTTTGGCCACGGAATCTCTGTTTACATCATGTGACCAACAAGTTCAATTTTTTCTTTTAAATGATACAAATATGCTGAAAACTGGTGTTAAAAGCACCCCAAAATGTTCCTCAAGTGAAAGTGGGTAGTAATGGATAAAGATGTGCAAGCAAACGGTAACTGTGACCTCAAAACACCCGCACTATTTGTTTTATACCGTACTATCTATACGAATACGGTGCACTTGTATTTGGTACACTGCTGAGCTCGTAACAATTCGTTCCCACGAAATAACAATTCGTTCCCTCAATTTAACAATTTGTTCCCACGAATTAACAATTCGTTCCCTCATTTTAACAATTCTTTCACACGAAATAGCAATTCGTTCACACGGGAACGAATTGTTAATTCGTGGAAACGAATTGCTATATCATGGGAATGAATTGTTAATTCGAAGGAACGAATTGTTATATTGTGGGAACGAATTGTCAGTTCGTGGGAACTAATGTTTAATTAGAGGGAACGAATTGTTATATTGAGGGAACGAATTGCTAAATTGAGGGAATGAATTGTTATTTCGTGGGAACGAATTAATAAAAAAAAAAGTCCATGTCTCCTGCGGGGCTCCGTAGGTGTCTGTGTCTCCCGAACGGGAAACAATTTCATCTGGGTGGAATGCGTACCTTTTAGTACCTATTACAAAATGTTGTCGAACCATGATAGTTTAGGAGAAAAAAATGGGTAATAAATACAAAACAGTAGGCGACATAATTTAATTCAGCATTGTCACTGGTGCGTACAATGTTTCACGTCGGAATTCGTCGGCTTCCTGACGAATTCCTATTCATTTACACGCAGAAGATACTGCATAAACTAGTCCTGAGTACATAACTCTAATTACATTTCATTACACTGCATTACATAAGATATATAGTGCAACCTGTTGTCTGCATAGCGGAAATCGTGCAGCTATGCATAAACATATTTTTCTAGTAACCGGCGCAAGAAATTTGCTCCGGTTATTACACGAAAAATCCGTTATGCGAAAGCTCTAATTAGAGCTGGATGGCATTTCGTCAGGAAATCGGTTTATTTTACGCCGGCGCTGACTACAGCACCAGTCATTGCAAGGGTTAATCTACATTCATTTATACATGTACCTAGTATATGTGGCTGTGACGGGAGAAATGGTGCTTATGGGTTTTGCGATCAGTGTAGATCCAGATCAGCATGTGCATCCTCACTGTCTGATCAGGATCTGCGCTGTTCGCCATTCCATCATTAAAACACCCATCATGCTTCTATGAAGCGGCATAGATCATCACCAGGCTACAGGAGTGTATTATTTGATCAGGAGCTACACTGGTCACACATCCCATAGGCCATATTTCTCCAGTATCAGCCATATTTGTTGATACATATACTGTTATACAATTTATGGATACATGTATATGTTCAATAATTTGTATGACGTGTGTTTATTACTGGCCCATTATTTTTTTGCGAAGTACAGTGAAACTTCTCTAAACCGGACACGCTGGGAGGTCCCCAGGGTGTCCGGCTTAGAAAAGTTTCATTGTAAATCATTAATTTGATCATTCTGAGCCATATGTGTGTGCTACGTAATTACGAACAGACATGACCAAGAAACTCATCAGAAATAAGATCACAGGTGTGTTCTTCATGTCCGGTTTAGAGATGTTTCACTGTACATGTTACCATGACTACTACACGAGTCCTTCGTCAGTGAATGGGTATGGCTATTTGACACCGTGCTAGACACTTTGGTGATTAATGCTTTCATGGGGTCACATTCATGCCATTGTTCGGTTTAATGGGATATTTAATTGTACAATAAATACCCGGGTAATTCTAATACAATTGCTTATGAATGAAACATGTACGTATCTCGTGTACAGAGTCATATTTCAAATAATAAAATGCATGACAAATATTAACTTTGCTTGAAATTACGCAGCCTAGATAACAAAACACACTACTGTATGTGGGTTTTTTCACAATCGAGACGTATGGCCATTGAACACATTACATCACAAATATATCCAGAAGTAGAGAAACTCTATTTATCCCGTCAACACAGTGCGTATGTGCCGTGAAACACGGTGCCGTGAAATATTTTTGATATCATGTCAATACGACCTAATCACTGCGTATGAATATGTACGGTGGCTGAGGTTATTTGTTATTGCATTTTAAAGCTATTTGTAGGTGTTAGTTCCCACGTATAAACAATTCGTTCCCGCGAATTAACAATTCGTTCCTTCAAGTTAACAA
Organism: Conchocele bisecta; assembly: GCA_029237695.1. Lineage (NCBI taxonomy): Eukaryota > Metazoa > Mollusca > Bivalvia > Lucinida > Thyasiridae > Conchocele > Conchocele bisecta. Next base: position 135,142,834 of record CM055266.1, read on the forward strand.
TTCGTTCCCACGAAATAACAATTCGTTCACACGGGAACAAATTGTTAATTCGTGGGAACCAATTGTTATATCATGGGAACGAATTGTTAATTCGATGGAATTGTTAAATCGAGGGAACGAATTTTCATTTCGTGGGAACGAATTGTTATATCGTGGGAACAAATTGTTAATTCGAGGGAACACATTGTTATATTGAGGGAATGAATTGTTATTTCGTAGGAACGAATTAATAAAAAACAATCCATGTCCCCTACGGAGCTCCGTATAATTCTGTACTTGTATATAATAGAGAACCTATAATTGTTGCAAATGTGGTGATAATGTGCCTTTTGTCAGCCGGTGGACCATGTAAAACACCGGCCGTCTGATACAGCATGATGCCATAATAGACCAGTTAAGCTCCAGGTCAGCAATTGGTACTTTCAAACTATTTAAATACACGTGTACAATGCACACCAGGATCAACACCGTTCCGTAACTTGGTTGTTGCATAGAAAATACACCTATGGGCTTTGGATAATTAAGCATATTAAATCATAAAACTGTTATTCCTTTAGGCGAAAGTGTATTTTCCCAAATATTAATAAAACTATTCCGCTCCTTTGACACATATTTAATTATTGATTCATAGAGAGAAAAATGTATTTAACGTGAGCTGAGATAACGGAATTATAGAAGTACAATTACAAGTATAAAACTCTTTATTCACTCAGTCCATACACAATGGCATCATGAGGTACACGTTAATATTAACCCTTTCAACCCTAAGGAACAGGAATGGACTGTGATATGCTAATGTTCCGACCAATCCAATGGTCACAAAATGATTTTCAGATTCGTCCATTTATGAAAAGGGGGTGTTTTTGTTCTAAGAAATATGAAAATTACTTGCAAAAAGTGCAGATCCTGATGAGACGGCTCGTTTTCATAAATGGAATTATAGAGGTACAAGTATATGGAACGCTAAATCTACATAAACTCAAATATATATTGCTAGCTCTAAATATTTCGAGCTAGCAATATATATTTAGAGCTAGCAATAAAACATTTTGAGCTATCTCCAATTCATTTGAAGAGGTCTCTAATTCATTTGGAGCGCTAGCTCTAAATCAATTAATGATATCTCAAATTGATTTTTAGCCAGCATTTATTACTTTGAATCATTTAGAGAGCTCTCGAAATCATTTGTAGCGAGCATTATATAACTGGATTTGGAGCTATCTCTAAATCACTTGGAGACTCTCGAAATCATTTGGAGAGCTCTGGAATTCATTTGGAGATATCTCAAATTGATTTATAGAGGGCATTATAAACTTGATTTGATGCTAGCTCCAAATACCACTCCACGTGAGAACTGGAGGAAAAAAACAATAAGCGCTCCCTTCCAGCGCTTTTAAAATCTATGTACGCATGTGCACCGAACCGTGAGCAACAACAACAACAGCGAACAAGATACGTAGGATCATCTCACCATAAACATGATGGAGGGTAAAACATATGTAATTAACAATTATAAATAGCCTTTTACTTTTAAATTAAAAAGTGTAACTTCATACAAGTGGTCAAAACGCCACCATAAAAATGACTAAAATGGCACCAATCCAAAACGGCCCCAGTCCAGAACGCCATCAATGTTGTAATTAGACACATTGATTTCATAGTCTACTTTGTTCGCAACTTCCAATAGATGTATATATAGTAATTTACAGTCTCCGAGAAACTTGTCGGTCCGTCGGACATGTCTGGTAAAATATGACTCCGTCCGACTGAATTTTCCAGATCGTTGGAACGACTGTGGTGAATCATCTGTACACATGTGTAAATTCTATCACTGACCTTGAACAATACATTTTCTAAATATGGTAGTGTGTACATTTTACTATTACATGCACTAACTATAAATCTTATTTGATGAATAAAGGTTACTTAGTATGCATCTCTAAACTGTAAGCTGTATTTGGTTGACACATGCTATTTATAGTAAATATATATCTACGTGCTGGTTCACTTGCCACTTTTTCACCTACATGTATGTGACAAAGGTTTCTCGGGGCGGGTATGGTGTACCACGATGACATGGGGGCCGTGATTATTATACCATGAATTCTATGAAATGGAACTGATGCTTGGAATTTGTTCATTTAAAAGAAAAATGAAAAGTCATGCAGAGTATGATGTTATTAGCCGATCAAATCAGGGTAAAGTGCATCGAACATATGTAGGTGTCTCTGGTAACATTGTCAATGGTAAACTATTTTCGACCACAGTTCTGTACCCAGCGTTGACATTTTTATAGATTTTGTGCAGGTTTTGGAAACCCGTTCCCAAATCCATCCAATAGCAGCAATGCCATAGCAGCAATGTTTTGTTGTCACCATTATGTTGCGAAATATTCCAGCGTAACACCTGTACTGTATGCTCTATTTATCTACAAATTACACTCCGCAATACACAAAGTTGTAGTCACTGTGTGTTTGTCCGAATTCTGTGGCAGCACGCGAGTGGGCGGAGCTACCGGAGTTATTTATATCTAGCGGTTACAGTGTCATCTAAAAATAGACGCAAGTCTTGCGTATTCAGGCACATGCCCAGATTGGCCTAATGTGCCCCATCCGTGATTTTTTGCGCGATGTCGGGCGCAAGACAATCAATAATTTGCGGCATTGACTATAATTAAGGGGGATTGCCGCAATCGCGCGTGCTGGATGCATCCCTGCCATCCCTGCATGATACGTAAACAAATCAAAGTTGGCTATGAAGGGCAATTCTTCGTTTTGATTGGTGGAAAATTTTGTGAATATTAACTAGCGTCAAATGACGCGCATACGCGATCCAATGGGATAAACCCGAGATACTGGCATAAACCCGAGAATGCTGGGGTTGCTAGTAAGGAGATTTTGAGCAGAGGTCGATTATAAATTAGCCGAATAAACACATTTTCCGCGATTATACGTGGCTGAAACTTGTTCTGTTTAATAAATAAAAGCTTTAAATTAGCCCAATAATCGGCGTATGTTGGCGTATATGGCCATTAGAGCCAACTATGGACTTCAACAACAATAACTTCCGGGTTAAATCTCTTCCGGCGTTCAGCTCATTACGTATTCAAAATTGTGTTATTTGGCTATAAGTAAAGTTTTAAACGGAGATAATTGCCAAAAATGCAAACTTTATCGGTTGATGCAATTTGGAAGTGATACAGAAAAATTCGCGTTCGTAGATTACCGAATAGCGGAGAAAAGGGTTGCTACAAACTTTTTCAGAATTCGATGGATAATCAATATATTAGCCGATCTATAAATAGATCGGCTAATAAAACCATTCACGTGCATTCGTGGCCTGTGCTGATCCAGCTCTGACTGACATCTGTGCAGCCCGGACTGTATCACCACTAATCACATGCACGACAGGTGTTTTGGGTCCGATTATTATTATTATAATAATAGTAATAACCCGCATTCACATATGCCAGGCTGAGTAAATTGATCATTGTTTGAAAATTTCTCATTGATTATCAATTATTAATGTTATTTAATTTTAGTAGTCTGTGGACCCCATCTCGTTGTGGCGCATCGCCTGCCTACATGAGCTTTATAGACGTCACCATGCTTAGTACTTATCATACATGCCTTGTTTGTTTCTTATTCCACCTGCGTGTGGACTGAAACTCTATTGCGAAAATAAACGATTTGTTCTGTTCGGTTCTGTTCTGTATTTTTCAATTATTTGTACTAAGTAAATGTGTCACCTGAAAAAATTATATTTTCGACAAATTATAAAGTATGATAATTGCATGTCAAAAAATAAATACAGAGTATAAATAGTAATGTCCGTTAACATTTTAACGAAACACGATTATCGCCCCTGATGTCAGTGTGGAAAGTTACGTGTGATATGAAGTGTATAATAATGTCAATCAATACGTGGTGTAATGCTGAATGAACGTTTATTTTGCCAGCAAATGTCTCAGGTGATGTCTCTGATGTAAAGAACATTGTGTGCCTACTGAGTGGGCATGTACCTTTAACAAAGTAGAGGTTGCTTATTGATTTACAATGTTGTTGTTTGTTTTGGATTCAAATTGTCTATGCATTCACATGGAAATAGTCTCATACGATACACGATAAGTGTAATTCACAGAACTACCAATAAACGGTGTGCTACCCACCACCAAATATGCCAACTGTAGTTTACTACAATTAAACATGCTATTGTTTTCAGCAGTGCTAGCTGCTGTATGCACCTCGATCGACAGCGCAAAAATAGTATTATCAGTATTTATATTAAAGATTTTTTAAAATCATTTTTGTTTCGATTAGGTGAAAATCTGTTCAGTCGGGTAAAATTTGTAAGTTTACCAGACCGAATGTCCTGTAATATCTGGACCAATTTCGCAGAGACTGAATTTAAGAGCAAAAGCTGCGATGTGTAATTATATTTCAGCCATAGTCTGCCATACGCAGTATTAAGAGTCTATCTGTTCCTCGCCGCGACAAAGAATTGTCAAGTTTGCAGCAACAGATGAGTCCGCACAGTCCGATCAAGGCATACACTGTTAGCTATCACATTGTGAATAATTCCGGCAACTTCTAACAAAATTTCAGTGTGGGGCAAATTTGTTTGTCTTTTTCTTCTGCCGATTCGTCACAACAATAAAGTTACACACAGATCACCGACACACACACGTAATGTGATAAGGGCATATACTGTCCTATATGTAATGCTGGTGTTTTACAAGGGGCCTCACCGTTTGCAATCCATATCTGGTGTCCGATCTACATTATTTACGAGAAAATGTGATGAAAGTTAATATTGTATATTTGTATGCCCCACCATAATAGTGGAGGGGGCATTTAGTGTTACCCTGGGTTGGGTGAGTTGGGGTTTACATTGAATGATGCATAAAAGCAAATTACGAGTACAACTCATGGTCATTTCTGAAATGATGATTTTACAACAGTAATCTCCGGTTAACAAATTAGAAAATAAGATAGCTAATGGGCTACCCACCAATATTGAAAATTGCATAGACCGACATGTACGTCATGTGTTCATACTTACTTTGCTGTGTATAATAAACATGTATACATTGTTTGTATAGGAGTAGCCATGACAAATGTTCATGGGCAACATCTAATCAATATGTTGCCTGCGACCATCGCCTGAACAACTCCCCTCCTTATAAGAATCACAATTTGCCTGGTTTTGCCCTCAGGTACGTGTTTGTCGCGCCTGCTTTAGCAGAGGCGCGATTATAGTCGGCGCTTTTTCCGTCGTCCGCGTCGTCGTCGTCCGGTTTTTTTTTTGTAAGGCAAATGCGTTCAAAGTTATTGTCAAATACCTCGGCAGGCGCGATACCGCTTCCGTGGTATTCTTGTTATCTTTTGTTACCTGGAGTTGAATTGGGTTATTTCCCATTATAAAACTAGTAAGATTATTACTGATCCTACTGCTTTTGGGAGGGGGCCAAGTGATTCTGGTGTAGCGAGGAGGCATCAGATCAGGATAATTCTGATTTCAGGACTGAATATATATTGTAAATATTCAGTTCTGATTTTGGGATATTCCCCCATTTGTACATGTACTTTAACATGTACTTGTACAGGTAATATATGGGATTTATTATTCTAAACCCATTGACCCGGCCTTAAATGACCTTAGCTGTTGCAAACTGAACAACTTTGACGTGGTTCATACAGGTTGCATGTGTTAAGTGGAATTATTTCAGTGTTAACCAGTGTGGTCTGGATCAGCTAGTGCTCCCAGGGAATTTGAATAATCTGAATTGTTTGTTAGAGGCATCAGGAAGGTTTTGACATTATGTCGAACAGTGCATGTCCTGATCAAATTGTGTGCATGTACAGTCTGCTTTTGGACTGCATTGATCGTGAGGGCATATATGCACTATTTTGTCTCATGTTGCGTCGCACATTGTCACTGAAGATGTATAACTATGATCAACGAATCTGACTGTTTTACAATGTTTTCGTTTCTTAGAATATTATTGATTTACTGTAGTGTCTCGTAAGCCCTCTATGACTGGCAATATTTATATTGGTG
>CM055266.1:135149393-135178394 GCA_029237695.1 Conchocele bisecta
TATTTATATTGGTGACACTCTTTATTTTCATATAGAATTGGACGCCCTTCAGCTAAAATTACTAGAGAACGGTTGAAAACCTGCAAGAGAAAGGTTTCACAGTTCGTCGGATGTCAAAGTTATTGGGCTGTTCCGTATCTCACATATACTCAACATTGAGCAGACTTGGCCTATCACAGAGGCAGTTATATTCACCATTGTCAGATGATGAACTTGACACATTGATATCAAGGTTACATTCCAAGTATCCTAATGCATGTGTGAAGGTACATATAAGTTATATCATGCATTTGAGTTTTTCCCCAGCTACATTAGTATCACACTGTGTGGTAAAACGAGGGAAAGTGACATGAAAATCAGCGAGCAGTTTATAGCGAGATGATTGTTTTGTCACTTGCCCTCGGTTTTCCCCACTGTGTGATACTAGCTGGGCACAAAGGAGAATATATGATATACTGACTTATTGTATGACCTCGTCGAAATGGACCTCGATTGATTTTTTTATTAACTTAAGCTATAAAATACCTATTGTGTTCATTTATAGTATACATTTTTCATGTATCACTTATCCTTTTGTGTAATGCTTCACCCCATGCTGTGCCCCCTGTGTGCCTGGCAATTATCCACAAACATAGGTATGATGCAATAAAATTCTATGGATTCTGACATGCATTTTAAAATGACCAATCAGAGTACAAAGGTACATGCATTATATTGACTTTATCATTATTATCATTATTATCTCATTTGAATCACAGGCAAACAGCGCATGGATTTGTCAAACATTATTCAAAACACTAAAATAAGTTAAATTTCACCATTAATGGGGGTCTTTGGACAGAAAATGATTATATTTTATTTTTAGTGTAGTCTAACATAGTAGTATATGAGAGTCACAATGATACCACCTCCCTCTGGAAGCCCCCCGCTACGCGCGATGAATCCCATCAGGAGGTGTTATCATTGTTGACTCTCATATACTACTTGGGTTTTCCCCCACTGTTCGCACGGTATGTATGAGAAGAATGGGAAAACAATTTCATCAACCGCGAGACCATATACTTCCTCGAGCGTTCGGATAGGAACGCTGTTGTCATGCAGTTGTTTACCATAGCGATCTCGTTTGTAAGGATAGATGTTAAAAAAGAAAAGTTTTTAGGTCCACGGCGCGAACTCACAACCCACGTCTCCGTAGAGTGGCGCCTTAGCCCACACGACCACCGAGGCTGCTATGAAGTACAAACCTGAAGATAAACACTACCTAGTGTTGTGAAATATTGATAAGACGAAATCCACCCTATTAGAGATTATAGAATCCATTGGTTATACTCAGTATAATACAGTAATCTGTCATACAGACGAACAACTTTACACCCTATTAGAGATAAGAATCCATTGGTTATACTCATATAATCACACAATGGTTCTAGTTAATTGTGCGTGGTTGAAGACAGGTAGTCACGAGAGGTGTCATCGTACCGGTATTTACGAGTATTGCAAGCATCACAGGTCATGGATGCCAAGAGGGTCCGTTTCACCTCGCCCATGAAGGCATTGCGGGGTAGGGACCAGATCCGAGTCACTGCTATGTCCACCATGCGGTGGCACTTGCGCTACTAATCGACTTGTTAACAAGGAATTACGTGCTCGCAAGCATTATCGTTTAGTAATATTTCAAATCAGAAAGTCAGTTAGAAAGATAGAACCGATCTGATGTGTAGTTGTTTCCTCACACGCATCACAAACACCAAGCAGACGACAATGTTACAATTACACGGGTTATGAACATGCAAATTAAGTGTCCAATTTAGAGAGGTTCCGCTGTACATGCAAATTAGTTTTCCAGTTTAGAGATGTTCCACCTTACATGTATATTAAGTTTCCACTTAGAGAGGTTCCACTGTACAAGCATATTCGGTGTCCAGTTTAGAAATGTTCCACCTTGCATGCATAGTAGGTGTCCAGTTTATAGATGTTTCACTGTACATACATATTCGGTGTCTGATGTGTAGTTTGTTTCTCACACGCATCACAAACACCAAGCAGACGACAATGTTCCAATTACACAGGTTATGAACATGGATTTATAGCCGAGTGTATCCTTATCGACGGTATGTAAACGGGTTATCGATTTACACAGACGGTATGTACACGGGTTATTTATAACCACTTAGCGAGGTTATATATTGTTCACACGATATCTTCCGGGATGGTTCGTTATTTTATTTGTAATAATTTAAAACTGAACACCCCCTATTATTACATAGAAAACATAACCTAATATAAGAAAACAAATAAAAAAACATACTTAACTGCCCCAACAAAGTTAGGTTTATATACGAGAAATAAACACATTTACATCGCTGGTAACTGTTTCGTCTGTGATCACCTCACAGACTGCTCTACGCTTTCGTGCGGATGGAGGCAATGAGGAGGAGGGGTCCGCGGTAGACAGTCGCTAGATGTGGGTGTATCACATAACACCTCGCTAAGCCGAAAAAGAAAGAAAGAAAGAAATAAAGAAAAAAAAAGCGCAAATGCTTAGCGAGGTGGGCCCAGAAGGGTTTTGCTGGCGCGAGTTCGAATCTCGGCTGGACCCAAAACTTTTATTTTTTATTTTTTGGTTAAGCGAGGTGGGGGGCCCAGAAGGGTTTTGCCGGCGCGAGTTCGAGCCTCAGCGCTTTTTTTTATTACACAGTGGTGTAACGGGGGAGAGGGGTGACAAGTCTTTTTTCGTCTGTGAGAGGTTCAACTTTGTTGAAGGCGCACGCCTTAGTCCGAATAGTATTTTTTAAATCCTGATATCTAAACATCTCCTCCACTACCAATTCAAATTCGGCGTCTGATATATTGTTATCAGCTAAAGCTTTAGACACGATAACGTCGATGCTGTTTTTCTTAGACCTCGCGAGAACCGCTATGCGATCGTGCTTTCTGCTCTTAGTTTCTAGTTTTCTACCCACTAATCTGGCAGTCATACAGAGCAGCCCAGCCACAGTGGCTACCCCGCTCAAAGCTCCAGCGACAGGCACAGCCACGACTGTGGACAACAAGGTCACACTTCCAGCCCCACCCATTACAGCGATTGCCGATAGCAAGGTGCTCACCCCCTCCGCTATATTTGCAGCTCGTCTATATTTTTAGCATTTACCCTCCGAGTTTCCCCCTCTTGTTTTAGAATCTGCTGTGTCTCGACGATATTTTCCAACCTGAAGTTTGACGGGGTCCTATCCCCCAATTCCAATGCTCGATTGGGTGTTGAAACAGGATCGGCAGGTTTTGGTTGTAGGTTCAACGGTATTAAATGTTCACTCGTCATACATCAAGTTCAATTAACAATGTTACAACAGTGGAAGAACTCGCTGGTCAGCGATTTTCGTAACAAAGTTAATAACACTACCTTCAGAAACTCCAATTGGATTGTCACCGGCGAACAAAACAATGTTGACCTCTGTCCAGCGAGTTTAGTGACTCCAATCGCCCGTTCTTCCCCATCCAGTACGAGATTTACGGTGACCACTGCCACAGAATTACCTTTAAAATTAACCGAACAGACCGCGGAGAAGTGTACATGGAGCTGTCATGACGTACCCCCCATATCTATTGATCGCGTTGGCACCGAACGAATAGTCATAGGCTTCATTTTCCAACGCCCCCCTCTCCTCTGCCCAAACTGTGATGATGGGTTTTCTGCGGTGTAATAACTTAAACTGCTCTACAGATGTGTCTAACAATGCAGCAAGCTGCTCGATAGCGGTATGGGCCTCAACACGAACCTTTTCAGAGGTCTCCTCAAGTGCTTTGCGAGCGTCTCTACAAACACGTTTAAGTTTATCGGAAACTTCCAAAAACTCTGTATGGGCCTCTTCCCGAAATTCGTTTATTTTCCCGCCTAGTTCAGTAAGTGCTGCATGATCCTCTTCCCTAACTTGGATTATTTTTCCGCCGAGATCCTTAAGTCCTGTATGTGCCTCTTCACGAACTTGTGTAGTCGTAGTCAGGACGTCTACTCTAAGCTGTGCTATACTCCTGCGATTGTAGCCTCCGATATAGTCGTACTGATCAGGGACTTTGTTTATCCGGTAGTTAAAAAATCACCTGTGGGGTTTGATCCGGAGTTCCCGTCGGGAACATCATTTTTACTCGGATTCTTTGAATTTATATCCGAAATTGTCAATAAATTGGAAGAACTAACTGGTCCGTATATACTCATAATGTTGGTTGTTATACATTCTATTACGAACATGAGTTTAATTCTTTGAATTAATTTGAAATTTCTAGGACGACCGAAATCGGGTAATAGTTCTTCAACTCTCTCGCTTGATCATCAAGAATAGTGACCGTAAATTCGTGGATATGTCCCGATTCCAAAACCTTCATCTCGGGGCGTGAGAAGTCTAAGGTCACAGTCTCCCCAAAGAAACAATCACTGGCTTGCACGGTTTTCAGTAATGTGCTGGGGGATCCGTCTACCGTGTTGCACGATGTGTTCACCCGATCCAGGTGCACCCTGAGAGTTTTTGTGAAGGCGAAGTCCACCGGGTTATCACCGATGTGCTCACCAGAGACAAACAATCCTTTATTCGCGGAGTGTCTCTCTAAACCCGAGTCGAATACCTAACGTCGGGGAGATCCTTACCCGGCTGTCTGGGTCGATGGTCATTGTTGCGAGCCTGGTAGCCTTCGATACTGTGAGGTTGGCTCTACCGTCAAGCTCTGAGGTGACAAAATCTTTCAGCTGTCTAAAACTCCACAGTCCAGGAGGCAGCTTTACACTTACTGGGCGTACATCCTTCACATAGCCAAACCCTTCGCTCTTCCCCACATTCTCCCACCCAACCGTGAATGTGATTGATTTGAGGCCTACCCGGCGTTTTCCACAGCAGTTGTCGATTGACTTCTGAAGTTCACAACTCTCATTTTGAACATTAGTGATAGTAGCAAACATAATAATATATTTCAATGGATAACAAGGCTTTTGGCTTCAATTCAAAGGCAAATTACGCGGTCGACGGGGTCTACGACGCTAAGTCTGGCGCTCCACGGATGGTGCACCCCACTATCCAAGTTCGAGGCGGAACAGGCTTTCGAACCAACTTCCCCGACATCTTTGAACAATATAGGTTACCCAAGATTAATACCATGGAAGCCGCCGTGAACGAGTGGAAAGCAACACTGATGCAGTTTTGGCAGAATCAGCTCAACTTCACCGTATGGTGCGCAACAGCCGGATGCGGGGTTTCCTCTCAGGACCATCTAGCCGCGGAGGATCCATTTTTGAGGGCCGTTTACAACTTTCACGCGTACTACACTATTAGGAGGATTCTGAAATAACAGAAAATCTCTCTGCCGCAGGACGACGGCTGGAATCCCATTTCCAGCGCATACGACCGTAGGGCGTTCGAAAGACTGTGTAACGAATTTGGGGTCCCAAACGACGCGGACTGGCGCCAGAAAGAGTCCTGGTACATTTTCGGTTTAGGTGACGTTTACATGACAGGTATGGGGTTTCTGAAGCACCCGAAGGATCCACCACCACCGATAAAACTAGAGAATACCGACTTCGTGCCACCGGTATCGTGGTCTTTCAACTCGGCCCACGTTGATTTCATTCAGCAACCTGCGTGGGTAAATACCTCGTGGGGATCATTTATGTTAGATAAAAGTACTGGATTTACTAATGCCGGGGTTACTCACCTCAACGACTCCATTCGCACGTACGTCTGTGCCATCTTCGGTGCACAAGCGCAAGCGCGCAGTTCTATAATAGGAGCCGGGACGGCGTTTGATGCGCAAAAACAGTTCTTGGCAAATGTCGAGGACCCATCTCATCTCCGGTGGACCTCCCGGACGCGATCCAGCGGTATCAAGACGTTTTGCAGTATGCCGGCACCCCGGTAGACTATGTATTTGGAATAGGTCTGTATATGGCGCCGAGTAATATGATACTACGAGACGATCGGGTTGACGGTTACAATAATCAGATCGTAATTGCCACCGGCAAACAAAATATCGGCCATAACGGGAACGTTAACGCGGATGCCCGTTCCGACGGTGCGGGGCCCTCCAGATTTGAAAATAGAACCGATTTCGTAAGACCGCAAGCACCCACCCCACTGCCCCCATCAAGTTCCTTCGGTACTAGTACAACGATAGAACTCGATGATAACATCGCTGCTGGAACGAGCTCCGAAGGAACTACAGCTCACGAGAATGAAAAATTAAGGCTCGTCGTCGCCATCGTGGCAGTCGGACTATTCGCGCTTTGGTTTTAGGAACTCTCAGGAGGCTAATAGTAGGAGACCGGCGATCGCCATGATTAAAGCCCAAGCGTTCTCGGCGAGCCATCCGGCAGTTTTTGATAATATAGATAGCAAGAAGGAGACGAGACCCCCGATCAGCCCAGACAGTGCGGCAGCCGCCTTTCCGGCTAATTTAGCCAGGAGACTGGTGAGGGCTTTTAATTGCTTTTTTATCCACTCCTTGTCTCTGCTGGATGGTGCGGGTGCTGGTGATGGCGCGGGTGCAGCCGCCGCACCACCACCACCAGTGATAGCTAGAACTAGGGTCGATATAGTCATGCCGAGAGCAGTGATGATGCTTACTATCGTGACGCCCTGCTCTCTGAACAGAGTGCGAAGACGCTCACCGAGTGTCGTCTCCTCGTGCAGGACCCTCGAGATTTATCCGACTTATTTGAGTGCGCAGCGTCTCATGGTTAGTCGAGGCAGCCTCCAAGCGAGTTGCTCTTTCACCCCGCAACGACAGCAAGCGTTCGGTGATCCGCTCGGTTGATTCTCTATCGTCACGGACTTCCTCCAGTTTCCTTTCTTCTAGCGCGATATGTTCATCCAGCGCCGAGAGTTTGGAGAGGTTAAGGACCTGTTCGCCCCGGACCGGTTGCAGAGGCTTATCGAGTCCCCGGAGTTCGCCAAGAGGTAACGGTGGGTCATCCATCGTGCTGAGTATTTCGCTTTCGTTGATCTCCATCGTGCGAATAGCGTCGGTGGCTACACGAGGGACCTCGCTGAGCTCGACAGTTTCTATAGCGGCGGCCGTCTTCGCCATCGTTTCGTCGGTATAATGTAGGGCCTCTACAGCGCGGGCCGGCATAAAATCTTTTACCCCTCTTCCAATCTGGGAATCCTAGTTCGCTCCTTACGATTTCGCCACAGCCCCGGTTTCCGGCAATGGTGCTCAGCGCTACGGGTTTTCCGGTCTTCATGTTGAAGATCGGGATATTTAATGCTTTTAGTCGCAACCTACCACGCAGATCCAATTCGAACTTGGAGTAGTCGAGGCCGACAGATGGGACCGCACCTTTTTCTGCCAAACTGTTGTAGTAGTCGTCTACAACTGAATCGACTAATTCCCGACTTAGACTAATGGTAGCGCCACCTATTTCCTCGCCGGCTGGTGTCTCTATGAGGGTCGTTTCGTCAACGTTGGCGAGGTAATCATCGAAGAAATCGTCATCGTCATCGCGGAAATCGTCTCGGTCGCCCGTAGCGTGATCGAATTCGTCCATGTTAATATCGTAACCAGCCATCTTTAACGATGTATTAAAGAAAACACCATACGGATTTAATAGAGTTATTAAATATGTCTTCGAGTAAATACGGTCGTCAACTCAATCCATACCGCAGACTGCGGCAGCCCCTCGGGGCGAAAGGCGTGAGACAGAGCGTCGTTATTACGAACAACCCATCGACGATCGACCAGAACCAGCAGCTCTTGGCCCGCTTTCCCAACCTCTGAGCTAGCGACGTCATTGTGCCGGGGACTGTTCGCCTCGCTTTCACTATTTCGCTGACGTCAACAGACGCGGACCGAACCGTCGTTCAGAACCTGGGTCGCGCCATCGTCAAGAAGACCATGATAAAGATTTCTGGTAATGAGGTGATGTCGATCGAAGACAGCGACGTCTACCATTGTTACAAGGACCTGTGGAAGACGGCGCAAGAGCGCGAAAACGCGGTCTATCAGGGTATTGACACCAGCACAAATAAGAAGGTAACCAGACTTAGAATCGGGGCTGGTAACAAGTCATATACCGTCGCAAGGGACAACGCGATCGCGGCCGCTTACGGCAACCGCTTCTACATCCCGCTCGACTTTGACCTGTTGGAGAGTCACATGCCCTACTATCAGAGCGCTTTGGCTGACCGCCTCGAAAACGAACTAACGTTCAACGACTACGGCCGAGTTCTCATAGCCACCGACATGGCATCGACGTATACGATCGATAATGTTTCGCTGGAGTACGACATGGTCACGATGCCCGAACTCACGCGATTGATCAGATCCCAGTACGCCGGGCGCGTTGCCATACTTTACGACCGAGTTCTTCGCCACCGCAAGATGACGAAAGACAAAAGCGACACATTGTGGAATATAAATGTCAACGTACCCGCCCGCTCGATGAAAGGTATACTGATGCTGTGCGAGGAGAGTCGGTTCGCGCTCGGGGTTAGAAAAACCGATAAATTCTATAACCCCAAAATCACAAAGGTCGAGGTGACGATCGAGGGAGTCCCCAATCAACTCTACAGCCATGGCCTTCGCGCGCACCAGCAGTGGGACGAAGCCAGAAAACAATTTGCTGCCGGCTCTAAGCGCTCCCCGGAGGTTGCCGTGGTTGCCAAAGACCTGCAGCTCTCGGACGTCTCTCTCGCGCAGTTCCTGACTACCAAATATGCGTTATGGCTAGACATGCGAGTCAGCGAAGACGATCAAATGCACGGCAGTGGACGCCAAGTTGAGAACGCTAGCGAGGGTGTGACGATCCAGGTAACCAAAGAGGCGGATGGAACTGGGCCATTGAACGTGTACCTATATATAATCACAGATGCACAACTCAACATCGAACATGGTCTACACGTCTCAGCACTCTACTAAATCTAAATATTTAAATCCTCTGGGTTTTACATCAAATACAGTTTGTGATGCCCACTCTGCCATAATATGTGGGCAGACTGGATGCGGAAAAACGGTTTTCATCCTGGACTTGCTCGAGGGCTCCTACCGCGATGCCTTTCGTCACATTGTGATCCTGTATCCCACTGTGTGGCACAACGAGAGCCGTGGATATGGACCGACCCTGAGGTATACGTCGTTGACCCCGGCGACAGGCTTCACGATTTGCTGCGGGGCTTCTACCAAACCTTTCAGGGAGAGCCCATCCTATACGTGATTGACGACTGCTCGGCCAAGGCGGTGATGACCAAAAAGAAGGACATGCTCTCCGAGCTCGCATTTTCTGGCCGCCATGCGGGGCAAAGCGTATGGATCTCCACTCAAAAGTACAACGCCGTCCTCAAGGATCTGCGCGAGCAAACGAAATGGGTCGCCCTCTTTCACTGCAAGGACCGAGACTCATTCGATGAATGTCTTCGAGAGAACGACGTTATCCCAACGCGCTCGGAGCGCCTGGAGGTTCGACAGATGCTTTCGGAAACTAAGCACGCCAAGCTTCTGCTAAAGACTGATTAACCAACTGCTTACAAAGTAATGAGCGCAGCTTAATGCTCGTTAGTAATTGCTGAGCAAATAATCAACAATGCTCAGCAATTGCTGAACAATGCTTAACAAATACTTAACAATGCTTAGCAAATGCTGAGCAATTGCTGAACAATGCTCAACAATGGTTAACAAAATTCTGAACAATGATTAACAATGATGAACAAATGTTGAACACATGCTGAACAATGGTTAACAATGTGGGAATCAATTTGTTGCTCCGCTTAATAATTGTTTTAAAAATCTTTTTTTAATATTATTGCTTTGTTGCGAGCATAACGGTGAGCATAAGTATCGTGTGGTGCGCTTGGCAATATGTTAGACTTATGAGGCTAGTCACAATAGTACTAATTATTAAAAATAAAATAATGAACTGCGACGAACTTCTCGATCGGCTAATGGAAGAGACAGTCGTGTCGACTGCCGACAGGACTGAACCTGCAGGAACGACTGCCGACACGACTGCCGACATTACTGCCGGCACGACTGCCGATACGGTATCTTTCCTGAAATAAAATGAAAACACGACGCGACGCGAGCGGCTAGCTGCGCTGGTTGCTGGGGGACAATCGGAGCGGTATTTCGGTAGGCGTCTCTCAGTTTGTCAGGTGGACAAGATGTCAGATGCGGAGGTCGGACAGCCGCAAACGAAGATCTTCGCCGCGAGAAGCACGCCGTACAAACCTTCCGGAACGTTGACGCCACCATCCGCAGAAAAGTCTCGTGCCGTTGGGCCCCGAGCCCCGGCTTTCAGATTTCTATGTGCCGTCAGAGGCCCAAAAAGACCGCGAGATCGCGTTTGTCGTCGGGTGAATGATTGTGACGGGTCTCGTCAGCTACTATATATCGGCGCGAATCAATAAACAATAATTTAAAAAAAAAAAAAAATTATTTTAAAAAACTTATATATATAGAACGATGTTAGTTGACGAGCTTTATTTCACTCTGCTCGATGTAGGCTACACGGCCCTTAAACACAGTTTAGCTGGCTCAAAGGGTCTGATCCGTCTGGCCCAAGATTCTCTCGAGACGTGGCGCGAGGACGAACACTCGGCCACCCTTTTCGCAAAACGGATGTTAGATTCCTCCGAGTTCCTTCAGAGCAATCGGAGATTGAACGGCAGCTGCAGCGAAACTTAGTATCGACGAAACAGTTACCGGACGATCTGGCGAGGGCATGTTGGAGACTGTTCGAACTACTAGAATATCTTGCATACGATGGACACGTGCAAGCTTGATAGCAAACTATCAGTTCGCATAGCGCGCAAACTAGCGAACACGTACTACATCCCCCGCGGCTACTGGAAGGGACTCGCGGCCATCAAGAACCTCGTAGCGGCGACCAAGGTTTCCGAAAATGCAGCCAAGGAATGGCTCAAGAAGCAGGCCATCTGGCAGATCTATTTGCCCGCGCCTCACAATATTCCGCGGCCGAAATTCGACGTGCCGGTGCCGAACGAAGTCCACCAAGCAGACATCCTCTTTCTCCCTCACGATCGCGTCGGTCGCAAGACGTACAAGTACGCACTGACAATCGTTGACGTAGTGAGTCGCTATATGGGGGCTGAGCCACTGGCCACTAAAAAGTCTAAGGAGGTGGCCGAGGCTCTTTCCCGAATATATAAGAGGAGTCCTCTCAAATGGCCGAATCTTCTCCAGGTCGATCCCGGCCGCGAGTTCATGGGCGCGGTCTCTCATCTATTGGCTAAACAGGACGTTTCTGCCAGACGCGGCCGCGTCGACATCCACCGGGACCAGGGGATCGTGGAGCGTTTCAATCGAACCCTGGCTGAGAGGTTGTTCGGGCACCAATATGCCAAAGAGCTTGTAGACCCTCATACTCGACGACCGAGTGGGTGACCAGGCTGCCAGCCGTGGTCTCTGCACTGAACGGCGAGGTGACCAGATTGATCGGTAAGAAGCCCGTAGATGCCATGAAGTCGAAAACGATGTCGCACAAGCCCTCCGCCGTCTCGTGAGGACGGCCCGTTGGTTTAACGGGGAAACGTCTTCCGTCGGATGTTGACGTCCGGTACCTCTATCAACCGGTTTGAACTCGAGGGTGGTCGCCGCCGCGCGACTGATCCCGTGTGGTCTCTCAATGTATATCATCTGGATCGATATATTACGAAACCCGATGAGCCCGTGCTTTAGTGGTCCATCGCGCGGGTTTGTTCGCGAAGAACTTTTTGCGGTGCCTTCTGATACCCAGCTACCCCCAGACCGTCCGTCGTCATAGTCGGTCAGGCTGTCGTCAGAGCCTTTCCGTCAGTCAGACTCTCGTCAGATTCTTTCGTATTCTACCCCTTTGTTCAGAGTCCTTTTTTTTGTTTTACCTATCCTTTACCAAACTTCTCCTGCTTGTACGTCTTCATCACACCGTTAACCATTCGGAATCCCTTGTTCTCCGCCATGTCCCTACCACCCTCGAGAGAGCTCTTGTACTTCCCCCAAGTCAGATCGTTAGATATCATCGACATCCCCTTCGCCTAGTGTTTAGATTTTCCGTCACCGCTCACGTAACACTTGCTACACAGAGCGATGGCTCTATGCCCCTCGAATTCCAGCTTGAACAGTCCCGGAGTTCTGTTGCTCCACGCGTCCCACGCCAACCACTCGGCCTTCTCCTTGTTGAACTTTCTCTTCATCTTCTTTTTCACCACCGCCGCCAGCGTCTTCTCCGACACCGCGAAGTACATGCTATCAGTGTCCATCTGTATAAGTTCGAAATCTCCGCGATCCACGTACTTGTCCAAGAAGTCGTAGTAGAACTCCAGCATCCGGAGCTTGGCCAACTGGTAGACCGCTATACCACACTGAAACGGTCTGTTGATCACCACTCGAGTCTTCCTGCTCGATATCTCGTAAGCCTCCCCAATCTCCTCCAGGTCTTCGAACCACGCTGACCTCAGTGCCCGGTCGACAGTCTTCTCATCCTTCGTATAAGTGGTGTTCATGTGTCTCTCTTGCGCCTCTATC
Organism: Conchocele bisecta; assembly: GCA_029237695.1. Taxonomy (NCBI): domain Eukaryota; kingdom Metazoa; phylum Mollusca; class Bivalvia; order Lucinida; family Thyasiridae; genus Conchocele; species Conchocele bisecta. The sequence goes on from CM055266.1 coordinate 135,161,892, forward strand.
AGCTTGCCACAACACGCGTTGACCACAGCTCGGGCGTGTCCGCCTTAAAAATCGATCGTCCCGCGAAGCAGGTACTGAAGAGAAACACCGGGCAGAGACACAGCGTCCTTGAGTATGTCCACGCCTCTCCCCCTGTAGAACTCCGTCATTTTAGTCAGTGCCTCCAGGAACGGTCCGACGTCCAAGTTGTTGTAGTGTCGAGATAGTCGGGCAGCCCCGGATGGTCGAGTTTGTCCGCGCTATCGAACCACTCGTACGGGAAGTGGGACTTTACCGTCTTACAGTCGTACGCCTTAACCCACTTGTCGTACGTGGTACCGGGTCCCAGATATTGGATGATGTCGAGAAATCTAAACTCCGGGGTACACAGAAACATCGTCGTGCTGGCCCTCTTTCCGACCATCACCTTATTCACGGTGGCTGCCATCTTCTCTACAAGGTACTGCTTGATGAGATTCAGGTCGTACCTGCTGCAGCTGAACCCCACCACCGGGACTTGGTCGATCCACGAGACGATCTTCTCTCGCTGAGGCTTCGACAGCATCTCTATGTCGGTCGGGAGATACTTCTTCCTAGCCCCCTCCCTGATGACATTACCTCTGCTCTGCAGCTCGGTCACGAACTTCTCGACCAGCGTGTCGGAATCTCGTTCGCAGATGTGGGTGATCCCCTCGCGCATCGTATCCCCCAACGACACCGATATAGGGACGTGCTCGACCTCGAAGGTCAGGACTTTGGTGGGTCGCGTGGTTTTTGACTTGTCGAGATACGCCTCGAAGTCGTAGACTATCTGGTGAGGGTACAGAGTCGTCTCCTCCTCGCGCGGCGATGGTGGATAGTGGCGAGCCTCCTCATTCAACCATGCGCACTCCCACATCCCCACCAGCTGGTAACCCGCCTCCTTTATCTTGGCCTCTTCGTCCTCTTTAGAATTTTCGTCCTCTTGTACAGCGATCTCGCGTTACCTCTCCTGCAATGCGTCGGACACCCTTGCCAGTAGCATCCGTGAAACTGAAACACGGTCTTGGTCTCGTGACAGTAGCCGTCGACCGGATCGCCGGCCACCCAACTCTCGCCGCCGTGACCGCATCTCGCGTGATGTATGTGCTTTCCCACCCTCTCCTCTTGTCTGCTCAACCATTAAATCGACATCGCGCTCGCGGAACCCTCAGGATAGAACGCCTTCTCGTAAGCTGACTGCGGTCTCTCTACCCTCTTACCTGGACATATCACCACGGTCTTCCCACCCATGCAGGTGGTCGCCTGCCTGTGCATGCTAACGGCTTTGTGAACCGTTGTTGGCATCCTGTGCACCCGTACTCGTTCGTCATCTTGCGGAGGTTCTTGATGAGGAACGAGTGACCTCCAAACATTCCTATCGTCATGGTATTCTCCCCAACCGCGTCGTAGTTTGCCGGAGACTTCATGAGGTACCACACTCCGTCGTCGGTGGGCTCGTAAACGCGAATGCCCAACTTGAAGTGCTCTTCGACCTTCTTAATATCATTCAGGGGGATTCCCTTACTATCCGGTCCGTTATCGTGACCGAGGTATTCGCGAGCCAGAGCTCGTGCCTCCTCACAACATCGGTCGGGTCTCCCTCCACGATGGATGGCTATGCACCTAAACAGACACAAGTAGTCGTCGTACGTGTCGACGGAATACATTCCCTTTTTCTGCCTTAACCAATCGGGGAGTTTTCCCGCTCCCATGAGGAGTTGTTGCGCATCGATGATCATCTTCACCTCGACCGATATCCAACGAACGAAGGTCCATTTTGTGTTTGGTCTATCGACTTTGTCGATGTCCATTCGACCTTTCTCTCTATCGGTTATCCAACTCTCAGCTTTGGAGATCTCGTTTATCCACGGACTAGCCGGTGAGTTTTTGTGAAATATCATCGTTTCGTCGGTCTCGATGTTCCTAATACGATACGAGCACGAATACCTCAGATAACATGGCGTGGTCATCTCTGGACGAATTTTATTCATTATGCGATTGGCGATCTCCCCGTCTACCCCCCTCTCGAATGTCCATACTATCTTCCTCCTACCCCTATGAACAATTTCCCTAACTTCGGCTTATTCGGCGAGAATCATGGGACCCTCATCCACCAAAGCTCTGGCGAGCTATCCTCCTCTTAGGAGGCCTCCCCACCAGATATTGATAAATATTATTGTAGTGTGCCTTGAAGAGTCCTTTTCTGCGCGCGCTGTGATCGTCTTTTACACGCTGCGCGTAAGCCGCGGCACGCAGACTGGCCGTCGTCTCGTTCTCCAATTTCTCGGATCGTTTTTCGGGGTCGGCAGACAGTCGTCCGGTCGAAACCGCACGCCGCAGCCTCTCCTCGTAAACGACGGCTCGCAAGTCACTTATCCTATCTGCTATAGCTTTCTTGAGTCTCAAACCTCTTAGGGAAATTCCCCAACTCTTAGCTTGCTCTCTCATTTGCTTCATGGTAGGCATTATACTGTGAGTATAACCAACTTATCTCTAATAGGGTGTAAGTTGTTGATATGTATAACAGGTTTTTCAATGTATGACAGATTGCTGTATTATACTCAGTATAACCAATGGATTCTTATCTCTAATAGGGTGAAAGTTGTTGTGACTTGATATGTATGACATATCTACTAGGTATGGCAGATTGCTGTATATACTGAGTATAACCAATGGATTCTTATCTCTAATAGGGTGTATTCTCGTTGATAACTTCTCATCCAGTCGAGTAAGTATAATGGTTGATGAAAAATATTTTGTTCACTCTTCTCATACATACCGTGCGAACAGTGGGGGAAAATTCAAGTAGTATATGAGAGTCAACAATGATACCACCTTCCTGATGGGAGGCACCGCGCGTAGCGGGGTGGCTTCCAGAGGGAGGTGGTATCATTTTGACTCTCATATACTACTAACCTACATCATTGGTATCAAGGTACATTACTATAGCCGAAAACACTTCCTCAAACGAGCATGTGTCTTGACCTTTTATCTATAACGGACGAAATTGCCGACCGATTTTAATAAAGTTGGTTTAAAATACTCAGAAATGACCAGATATTACAAGATCGCACTTTATTTCAGAAACAATGAAATCGACATTGTTTGTTTGTTGTTTTTTTTTTCTTTTTTCAATTCTACATGTATACATGCCCACACTGATCTTCTTTTATTTTTTAATTGTCAGTGGACAACCCATTTATTTGCATTTTTTATAACAACAATCAAGACAATACATTAACTAACATGCATGTGTTTGAAACTTTTAAATTGTGTGTAAATGAATCAGTATTTACCTCGACCAGGCTTCACGAGTATGTAAGCCGGTCATGCCACACTCTGATTGACTACTATTATGTGTAGGGTATAAGTGTATAATTTGTTTGTACATGTACGCAATTTCTTTCTCATTTCTCAATGGTACCATGTTGTAACCGCACATTAGAATCGTCTCTATTCCGGGGCGATTCTCATGTGCTGTCAGCACCTGTAATCTCCCAGCACCCCCATTCATGGTGGAGACATAATTCACTTTGTGCATCTACACACGACAAAGAAGCTACCTACCAGCATCAAGCCTCCAACTTTAGAAGTTACATGGCAAAATTGTGAAATTCTAAGTCGAAAATGGGGAGATAATCCATGACCCTGGGGTCGAATAAAAAATGGAAATATAAACTTTGCGCATCTACTCATCATAAGGAAGCTACATACATTGTACCATGTTTCTGGTGTGTAGTTATTAGGGTTTAAGTTTCAGGTCTGTAGCTAGGACGGACGGACGGACGGACGGGAGGACGTACGGACGGACAGGAGGATGGACAGACAAGGGTAGCACTAAATGCCCCCTCAAATATCGTGGTGGGGCATAATAATATAGTTTATTTCTTATAAATCCAATTCAATTTTATTTCAATGTGATTGAAACCATTTTAAATCATATTTTTTCCAGATTCCAACAGCAGTGTACGCCGATGCTCCTGTGCATTTTTTTTGATGAGGATTCACATTAATGAACATGGCTATTATCTTTTTTATTTTTTGGAGATTTAAGGATATATGTCATAGAATGTCATCATTGATTTCAATGAGTATTGTTTCGTAACATGGATGTGATATACATGTAGAAATATCGAATACACGTCATGTGATTTTGAAATATATTTACAAAATTTACGATATGTTCCATACATGACGTCGAAAGATGACGAAACCTTCATAGCAAATGCGGAATGGTAATCCGCATTTGCTATGAACATTTCGTCATCTTTTGACTTCATTTACAGAAAATATCACAGTGTCTGTATACATATTTTATTATACATATATGTTCTTAGGTACAAAATCACATGACGCGGCCCGTGTGTCATAGAACGTCATCATTGGTTTCGACGAGTATTGCATCGTACAATGTGATGTGATATTTGATAATGTGAGACACGCCATGCGAGTTTGTACCCAAATACCATGTGCGACATATGAAAACTATTTACAGCATTTACGATAATTTCCGTAGATGACGCCGAAAGCTGATGAAATTGTCATAGAAAACGTTGATTTCAACGAGTATTATTTCCTAACATGGGATGTGATATACAACATGTAGTAATATTAGAGACACGTCATGTGATTTTGAAACATATTTACAAACTTTAAGATATTTTCCGTACATGACGTCGAAAGATGACGAAACTTTCATAGCAAATGCGGAATATAATTCCGCATTTGCTATGACAATTTTGTCATCTTTCGGCATCATATACAGAAAATATCACAGTGTCTGTAACATTTTTATGAAAAATCGCACATGTTCACAAGGTACAAAATCACAAGGCGTACTGTACATGTACGTCAAAGAACTTCATCATTGGTATCAACGAGTTTCGTAAAATGGGATGCGATCTACATGTTATAACGCATGAGACACGCCATGTGATATTGTACCTATAGCCTAATACCATGTAATATATGAAACATATTTACAACATTTGCGATATGTTCCATAGATGACGTCGAAAGCTGATGAAATTTTCATAGCAAATGCGGAATTTGTCATCTTTCGACTTCATTTACAGAAAATATAACTGTTTCTTTAAACATATTTCGTGAAAAATCGCTCATGTTTTCGGTACAAAATCACTTGGCGTGTTATGTGAATGAATGTATTCTCGTGTTACAGTATAATATGCGGCGAATGGAGTTTGCATCTCTATGGAAAGCCAAATCTACATAAACTCAAATAAGTAATGGGAGCTCTAAATAATTAAAGCTACCGGTAGCATTAAATATTTAGAGCTAGCATTAATTATTTGAGTTTATGTAGATTTGGCGTTCCTGGAATTATCTTGCTTATCTTTGCAATCTTGTATTTTTCGTATTTCAAAAGTAACTGTTCAAATGGCTACTGCGGCTACCAGTACATGTAACACCAATATAGGTTCCGGAGTATGAATTCCCTGCCATGTTCCTGGAATTGGACTATACTCACAGCCAATGAAAATGCTCAGCATCATGCAAATCATTTGGAGTTGGATTCCTTCATCTCAGGAGCTTGTAAATCACTATGAGTTGGGATTATCCTGTAATATTATCGAGCGCCCTGACTACCTGGGACATTGTCAGCAGGTCTTTGCACTTCAATGTCTCCTGCACCGTCTTGTAGAAAAACTCTGGTGCCTGCAAAAGGTTGGTAACTACATTGGAGACAAGCTATGTGATATTGTACCTGCGATGTGCGATTTTCATAGGAAATGTTTACAGAAAGTGTGATATTTTCTGTAGATGATGTCGAAAGTTGATGAAACATTCATAGCAATGCAGAATAGAATTCTGCATTTGCTCTCAATATTTTGTCATCTTTCTACATCATTTATGGAAACAAGAAAATGTGGCAGATTACAGAAACTGTGGCAAAGTTATTTAACCGAAAGTATTCATAAGCACAGTTGTGAAGGTCAAATGGTGAAGATCATATTACGGGCAGCATGGATGTGTGTCATTTGTCCACAGGTTTGATGTATTCAAGGGATATAGAAGTTATGACAGAATTTTGAAACTCCCGCGAACTTCTTAATGTGTGAACAAGTTCAAAGTTGTGAAGGTCAAAAGGTCATATTAAGGGCAGCATGGATGTGTGGCATTTGTCCACAAGTATATTGTGTTGAAATATTCAAGTAATCCTTCAAGGAACATATAAGTTATGATAGAATTGAGAAACTTCTTAATGTGTGTCATTTGTCCACAGGTATACTGTGTTGAAATATTTAAGTAATCCTTCAAGGGATAAAGAAGTTATAAACTCTGTTATTGCTATATTTGCAATTTTTAAATTCTGATAGCTTGTTGTTAGCAACCCCCCCCCCCCCCCCCCCCCCCCCCCTCCCCACCCTACATGTTCCCCCATGCCCCTCACCCCACCCCCATGAGACAAGAGGTAGGAAACTTACATTAATCAGTAGATGACGGAGTGAAATTTAATGAAAGGAAACATAGTTATACCAACAGTGCAAAATTAAGACAGTCTGGCATCCGCCATTTATTACTGTTATTTGATCATAGTGCACCAGATGTTTACATGATTTAACCCTTTCAACACCTCCGGCCTGTATAGTGGTATTGGCAAACTGTTTAGTTCCAGATGAGCCGGCTCGTGATAAGCCTTCTCATTGGGATCCGCACTGTTTGCAAGTAATTTTCATATTTTTGAGAACAAAAACACCCCCTTTTCATAAATGGACTAGTCTGAAAATTATTTTGTGACCATTGGATTGGTTGCAAAATTAACATATCAAATTCCATTCCAGTTACTTACAGGTGAAAGGGTTAAATGCAGATATTACGTACCTCAGACTTCATCTTGACCAATAGAGCAATTTCTTCTCCCGTCATGGTACCAAACTGGGAGCTGAAAGGGATTGATTACTTGATTGATTGATTGACTACTTGATTGATTGATTGAGTGAGTGATTGAGCGATTGATTGATAGGGGTGTTACATCTGGTCAACAGCAAGAAAATGTCCCGATGGAAATGTACCGTATTTATTCTAATAAACGCCCCGGGGCTGTGCAATTCGTGGGGATCAAAACGCGGAAAATAGGATCAAAATATGTTATTTTCACATACAAAAGCCAGTTTTAAATGGCCTTTTTATGTGAAAATAACATATTTAGAATGCAATTATGGGAGGGGGCTACTATTAGAGAAGGGGCTACTATTTGAATAAATACGGTACCTGCATGAGGGTGCATAAAACAGTCAGCACTAAAATTACAACAGTAAGTTTCAGCACAGAAATACAGTGTCCTGATCTGGTGTCAGGCACCGTTATTACATGAAGCTTGAAGTGATAAGTGATCATGTACATGAAAATTAGTTTTGTCTGGCCAAAGCTAAAATCTGCATACATTGCATAACGCCAAATACTTACGGGGGCAAACTGTTCTTGTTGACCCAGTTTATCACCTGCTCTGGGCACCATTTCCGGATCTTGTTGATGAGAGACTTATTGTCTATGTAACCAATATTGCCTGACATTGTCACAGGGTGACTAACGGGGGCCGGCGCGTCGGGACTATCCATCGGAGGCCGGTAGTGTTGCTGCTCCGCCATTACTGGAGTATCTCCTCCTGTTCGCCGTCAGGGTGCATAGCTCTGCCTAGCTCCTTCAAGAGTCCGTCCATTTTGTGTCCGAATGGATATATGCCGCTGAAGTCGAAGTACAGTTTTGACCCGACGATAAATCCCAGCCAGCCATCGGCCTTGTAGCCGCGCTCCATTAGTAACGGTACAATCGTCTTGCGTTGTTGGAATGAGTACTCCGCCTCTGAAGAGATAACCAATGTGAGGCTATTGTGTTTAGAGATTAACCCTTATAATGCTGGAGACGAAAATTGTCGTCTGCTGGTGTTTTGTATTTTGTCTTCTGTTTCAATAAAAACATAGTTTGGCAGCTCTTCAGAATCATTTCCATTCGAAAGTGCTACTAAACTGTTTTCGGTGATAAAAATGGAAATTAAAAGATGCATTTTAATTTAATTAACATTGTATGGGTTAACTTTAGAGACTGGTGATATAAAGTTTATAACATTTTTTTCTGACAGGTGTAGGTATGAATTCTTATCATTTCCAAGCCAACACTGACAAAAAAATATCGAAAGAAGCTAGACTGAGGCGTCCGAAGAGATCAGTAATGAATTGGTAAAATAATCGATAGGACGATATATCAGATTACCAGGTTATGGTCTTTTGAAAAAGTTGAGACTAGGAAGTGTGTGGGAATCCTGAGGCTTGCCAAGCAATTCCTATTATTTCCGAAAAATATCAAAAGACACTAGAATGAGTAGTCCGAATCGATGAGCAATGGGTTAGTAATATCATAGACTGTACTGGGGGTGGGATTACCGGGGATTAAGTATATACTTATAGAAATAACCCAAATTATTTGTGTACACTAATTTTACACCAGTTTCAATAAACAAGAAATCAGTAACACTAATGGATGTACACCTCAAACACTTTAACGTCAAAAGAAACTTTAACACAATTGTTTAAGTCATTTGACAGGCAGGCAGGCAGGCAGGCAGGCAGTCTGTCTGTCTGTCTGTCTGTCTGTCTGTCTGTCTGTCTGTCTGTCTGTCTGTCTGTCTGTCTGTCTGTCTGTCTGTCGTCTGTCTGTCTGTCTGTCTGTCTGTCTGTCTGTCTGTCTGTCTGTCTGTCTGTCTGTATGTCTGTATGTCTGTCTGTCTGTCTGTCTGTCTGTCTGTCTGTCTGTCTGTCTGTCTGTCTGTCTGTCTGTCTGATATCAAAAGACACTAGCCTGGTATTCTCTATATATACCTGCACGGCAGTTGGGACTGTTCTTGTATTTATGTGACATACACATGAGGACGGCTCCCGCCTTCTCAACAGCATCAGCCATGGCCTGGATCGTGGATCCCCCCATCTGGTCAATGTCCATCCACACCTGGTGTGTATATATAACAGAATACCTGGCTAATGTTGCTTATCAAGTGAGGCTACGAAATGTGTAGGAATTCCGAGGCTTGCCAAGCTGAGACTGTTGAAATTGAAAATACCGCACTAATGTTGTTTATAGTCCATCATTATGTATGTGAACTAAAATGGGAAATGTGTGTGATTGTCAATGTTTTAATGATTACATGGACAACTGCATATACAATTATGATCAAACAGTATAACACCAGAGCTCCAGATAGGCTTTACGTCTAAAGAGTAGTGTAACCCTTGATTTCAAATTAAATAACTTTTATTTATACAAATAGATTATTGATTTTCTTCATTATTAAATAGGGAACAATAATCAAAACATAACACAAATTTATCCTTTATTTCTTATTCACTTATTTATTCTGTAATAAAGCTGAAAATTTACTTTGTTGATCTTTTTGCAGCTTAACTAAGTAAATTTTCAACTTTATTACAGTATGTCCACTACTCAATTTGAAAATCAATGCATATTTTCACATTGCTTCGAGTATTGTGTACTCCCACTGTTGATAATCAATGCATATTTAGCTAAAATAAGTGTGTAAAATACGCAAATACGCACGTGATCTGTAGCTCTGTAACACTGTTCACCTATACCGCTGTGGAAACCTATGTTGCCTATATAACATGGTATAAACAGGCTCCAGTGTGTATCTCCATTCTTCATGTCAAATCCATGTACATATCATAATTCCATTTAGTTCAAACCATACCTTCATTCCTTGGTATTTAAGTTGATCGCGGATCTTTTTAAGAATTTCCTGGTCGCCCCACTGGTAGCTAATCATGATGTGGTGCTCAGGCTCCTCTATCAATGGCTTAGCCACTTTCTCCTTCATCTTACGTCGTCTCTTGGTGTCTGACTCACCATTGTTACCAAGCAGTTGCATGCCTTAAATAAGATTGCATATGGCAAATTCCACACATTTTGTTATTCATTTGGCAATGAACATGCATGACCACACTGTAAATTCCACAATATTTTGTTATTCATTTGGCAATGAACTTGCTTGATTACATGCCAATATCTATAATATTTTGTTATTTGTTTGGCAAGGAACGTGCAATGGCCAAATGGCAAATTCAACAGATTTGTGTTATTCATTTGGCAATGAACACGCATGGCTACACGGCAAATTCCTCACATTTTTGTTATTGAATTGGCAATGAGCACGCATGGCAATGAACACACAATTTTGGCCACATGGCAAATTCCACAATCTTTTGTTATTCATTTGATAATAAACAAGCATGGTCGCATGGCAAATATGGCAATGGGAAACTGCGCTTCGATGAATATTTGTGACCGTGCGTGTTTATCATCCCAATGAACATCCAAAACATAAAGTTTTCAATTCTTATATTTACATTTTATTTATCGCAAAAAGTATATATTTTGTTCAGTTCTTTCATGATCATCATATCACCAACATTAAGCACATAAACATTGATATGACCAGTTAGTTAGTCTCTACATATACTTTTGCATTTGCATTATTTGTCATTTAGTCAGTTACCCACCTGTGATGCGGTAATAAACAGCATAGATCCTGACTAGGCTACAGACGTCAACCACCAGCAAAGCTAGCTTGAAAAACAAATGCCAATTTAAAGCGAATCTCGCCAGACACAGATCAGGAGTTAGATTGCCACAGCCTCGACCATCCAAAACTCCATGATTTCAAGCATTGAAAGTGCAGTTCACATGCTTAGAAAGTTTTACAAGTACAGGTCAAGGTATTATACTGGCCACAACAGTCATAAACTCCATGTTGTCCACTCACAGTCACATATCAGGCCAAAATCCATGCAGACACACCATCAAACCAACTCACCAATTTCCTTATGCCTGTGATTCTGTCACTTCACGAAACTCCTCATGGAGTGTCCAGAGAGCTCCCCCATTTCTCCAATCACAGCCACAAATCAGCTTACAATCACAAACAAACAAAATCTGACTCACCGATTTCCTTATGTTTTGGATTCTGTGATTGTGCCAAATCTTCGCGGAGTGTCCAGAGGGCGCCACTACACACTTTGCTGATCCTGTGATCTTCGCTGGTCTTCAGCGACGCCAAGATGTCAACCACCCCGCGCCCCAGTCCTTCGTCCTTAATGATAAGCTTACGGCTGTCTTCGTCGAAAGTCAGGGCCCACATAGCTTGTACAGCCTCTGTAATGTAACAGTGTGTATATCCTTATTTTTAAGGGGCGCCGTTTTGGACTTTAATAACACTTCATGATATAACCCTTTCAAATAGGTGATACCATTCATTTGAATAGGTGATATCACCCATTCAAAAGGGTGATATCACCGATTCATTCTGAATAGGTGATATCACCCTTTCGAATAGGTGATATCACCCATTTGAATAGGTGATGTCACCTTTTGAATGATGATATCATCGATTCATTCTGAATAAGTGATTTCACCCTTTCAAATAGGTGATATCACCCATTTGCTCCCAATGAGTGATATCACTTGTTCAAATGGGTGATATCACCCATTCAGAATGAACTGGTGATATCATCCTTTTGTATAGGAGATATCACCTATTCGTTTAAATATCAAAAGGGTAAATGATCACTCCCTTGCAGTAGTCTCGCAGACCAATTAGACAATAAAAAGGTTAATACTAAGTCGACTATTTACATGCATTAGAAATCTCCAAATGTATCGAGCAATATATCAAATTAAAGCTATGAGGATCTGCTATCATATGATATATGACATATCACAATCGCCAAATACATGTGTCATTTATGAAGAGTTCCGTAAGTTCCGGGGATTCTTGTGGTACATGTTTGGTCTGGTCTGCCCAGAAAAAATAGTATTTTCTATCTAGATTTAAAATACGTTTTCTTTGACAAAATTCACACATCAATATCTCAATTTAAAGCTATAAAGGTAACCTTTACTGTAGTATGCCTAACATTGCTACATGTTAATAAATATATTAGTTATTAAAGTTTAAATGAGTTCGGGGGATTCTGAACATCATTTTCGGTGATAAAATAGAACTGCGAAAATACATTTTTCAATGGACGAATTTGGTTCTTTGGACATATCCAAATTGACAGGACTATATATCATATTAACCCTCCCTACGATGGAGACGGAAATTGTCGTCTGCTGTTTTTCATTTTTGCCTTAATTCCTAACAAAAAAACTGGTTTTGGCAGCACATGAGACTCGTCTCCAGTGGAGACGATTCTCATGTGCTGTCAAAACAGGTTTTCGTCGAGAAAATTTTAAAATATAACATTTCTAGCAGACGACAAAATTTAGGTCAGCGTAGTAAGGGTTAAAGGTCACAGTACAAACAATCACTTATTTTCTTCAAAACGCGCTGAAAACAACAATGGCGACCCTAATAACCGATTTCCGGTTCGTTTGTATTTTTCATAATATTGATATTTCTCATATCGCACCTTATCTGACAATTATACAGAGCCATGCAATGAATTGGTCATCGCTTATCTCTCCTGTTACTGCGACCTACTGGTGCGAGGTGGCGCTGTAAAAATAACCGCTATGACGTAGCAGTAGAACAGCTTACCTGATTGGTGGATGAATGTTTCTTATATAATATCGTTTGGATTTACGGACATCATATATTTGTTGCATACTTTCTTTGTTTTTGTCGTTTAATATATACGTTAATCGTTATTTATTCCTTCGCCTAGTTATACTAGGATTATTTATACGTTGGTTGCAATCGTCGGCGGTTGTAACTCACGGTCAAACAGACAGCCGAGCCAGAATCAGAAAAAATGTGAAATTAAATGTTATATTTCTATAATATTCTTTACAAAATGCTAATCTCCGATATTTCGTAAATTGATTCTGCAATGGAGAATGTTATTTCAGCATACTTGTTATCCTTTGACAATTTCAAGTTGAAATAATCAGTGACACACGTGTGTAGCTATGTTCAAACGGATGCCGTCGTAGGTCATTAATAGCAAACAACTTATCCGATGATTTGACCGCAGGCAAATAGGGAAGTGGATCCTGGGACAGGTGTATTCTGAATTCAATGAAGCCACACCTATTCTATGCTGATTGGTTATATCCATTTTGTTTATCTGTCCTAGTCAGTGACAGACGTGTGCAGCTACGTTCAAATGGATGTTAACAATAATGTGGCAGGTGTATATTGAATCCACGAGGCCACACCTATGCCAAGCTGATTGGTTGAGTCCAATTTGACAGACATGGTAGAATAGATACACTGTGCACATCAGGGTGCTTTCTACCGTTCCGAAAATCCAATATTGATGTGTTTGTTTTTATGTTATATTGCAGGACTAAAATTGTGTAACTTGAATGTCCACTCGCATATTTTTCCGTAAATACTGTTTTTGAATACTAAAATATAACTAAATCACATATTTTGTTCGTTGACAGATAAAAAGAATTAGAAGTATATATTCCATTTTCACATGTACAGTAAATTCTTTACTATTTTCCTACTGACTTGTTTCAAATCTCCTGTAGTCTAAATACGATCTAGATTGCATGTTAGTGTGTTTTATTGAAGGAATGCCGAAAAGTGCAGATCCTGTTCAGATTGTGTGAATGTACAGGCTGAACTGGATCTACACTGGTCGCAAACGCCCTATAAGCCCTACAAATTATCAACAGTGAAATTCATGAACATCTTTGTTCTGGAAATTGGTAAAACTCACCACTCGTGGGATATATTAAATACTACCATCACAGAAGTTCGTAAGGGAATTACCAAAGTCCGTATGCTGACTGGAACTTACATGCTGCAATCAAACAAACATACATTCAGTAACCATACAACGACTCGGACCTGCCAGCTGGAGGACGAGGATATTGTTCACACGATCACCAGATGTCCCGCCCTGGCATCGCAGCGCCGCCAATACATTCCCAAGATAAAAGCAGAATTAAACCGTATCCTGGGCTCGGATGTACTGTCACAGAGTTGCAACAATAGAGAATCAATAACCAAGGTTATCCTGGACTGTTCCTGGTTACAAACCACTATTAATAACACTAATAACACTGCAAATCTACACCTACTTGATAGACTATCAACATAATTATGTAATAAACTCCATTTGGAAAGAGCTAAGTTAATGAGGGAATGATGGCTGCCGGTATACAGAGTGATATTTAACATTTTCCAGTTACAATTTACTATTCTAACTCCACCGTACCTACCTACCGACAATATCTACAACGGCTATGGGCCTTGGTGTGCCTATAGAGAGGCAGAACATACAGAGAAAAGAAGATAGTTTGACCAGCATAGCACCAGATCCATCTATGCACCTGATAGCTCTGATAAGTGTTTACTCTGTTGCCCGTCTGATTTAGTATTATATGTAAGTACTATCGGGGAAAACATATATTGTAACCTAATGATTTAATATAAATAAATGTATATATAGACTGGTATCCTACAGCTGTTGAAAAATTCACAGTATGTCCATTTTGTCACCCACTGTCGCATTTCAGTATGTAATTTGTCATTCTTCAATTTTTACAGTACAGTACAGTCCCATATATTTATATCACCGGTCTAATAAACTGGAGTTCTAAGTAGTCTGTTTAACTATTACGTGTAATAATCGCATTATGCATACATTTCGGAAGTTCTACTGATACGTCATATACCCACGTGACCGCAAAGGTAAATAACTGTGGTAAGCAAAATAAGGGGAAGTTAGTCATGCAGTGACGGCTGAAAAAACTGGTTGTCCGGAATATGAAATCCGTAAAATAACGGCACATACTGGTCGGATTACTGTAAAATTTGTTTTATTTGATATATAAATGATGAATACATAAGCGAATAGCAAAAACAGAAGCTTCTTCTATCTCCTTTAAAGCTAGGAGCATTGACTTTAATTTGATGCATCATAATCTAAAATCAGTCTTAAATCACTTAACTTATGACCGCATTTGTGAGTTCCGTTTTTTCCTTGTTTTATCTTATGCATATTCTGAGGAATAAACTCACCCTGTTGTTGATAAACAAAATCTGGGGAGAAATAATTTATTTTGGAACATAGTATTTATTGTGAAAGCATGCTATCACTGATTCGAAAGGGTGATTTCAACACTACAGTTCTCTATAGAGGTGTTTGCAAACAGTGTCGATCCAGATGAGCTGGCTTGTGACAAGCTGTCTCATCATGGTTATGCATTTTTTGCAACTTTCATACCTTTTGGAAATGGAGATCAGGCGCGGATCCAGGATTTCGGGTTAGGGGGGGGGGGGCGTAACTATTTTGCAATACTTGACTATATTATCGAACGAGCATACGTTCGTAGACCGAGCAGAGCTCGGGATAGCGCTAAGGAGCAAACATTTTGAAGCAAAAATATTGACACTGTCACAGTATGCTTAGACATCATTTTTGATCGAAAACGTTTAAATTTTGAAACAATAAGACAACGACCGAAAAATGCATGGAATACATAGAAACGACCGTAGAAACGTGCCTTGTAACTTGTAAAAAATCTTTACTCGGCGAATTTTAGGGGGGGGGAGGCGCGCCGGGTCCGCCCCCCCCCCCCCTGAATCCGCCCATGGAGATGAGACACGAAAAGAGCAGACCGTGGCCGAGGGGTAACACTGTTGGACTGCCACGCTACATGGTGACCCGGGTTCGATACAGGCTTCAGGGCGTCCGTATTTCTGAGATACTTTGTATTTCCTGCTCTACTAGTCCTTTCGGATGGGGACTTTAAACGGTGGTCTCATGTATCATATTTGAAGGAGAGTCTGGGGTCTGTTTCTTCTGTATCCACCTCCTTCCTTTCACCCCTTCTTGGGAGACGACATGCCAGGTCATCGAACCAGTGCCGTCGTTAAATTCAAGCATTTACATTTACATGGAGTGTGAAGGTCATTTTGTGACGTTTGCATTGGTTGGAAAATTAACATATTAAAATACATTCCAGTTATTTAGGGGTTAAAGGGATAATGTTAGTACATGTATTTAAAGCCTCACTATTAAAAAGAAACTTATCGTAAACATTTTTTCTAATTTTGATATGTTATGATCACCATTTTTTCTAGCGGGATCAACAAAAATGGTGTATCTTGAAAATGAAAAGCAATCCTTACAACAAAAAACCAGTAGCCGATTTCAATTCACCAAAATTGCAAAGCATACTTATCTAGCAAAGTGTACTTTGAGGGAGTAATCATTTATTTTTCCCGAAATGCATTATTTCATATAGAACTAACGACTGCATATATTTGATGATTAAAAGTATACAGAATTATTATACTGAATACATTTTACATTATCACAGCCAAAATGGCTGCGATAATGTAATAAATTCTGTATAATGAAAATTAATAAATTTGTTCTTAAATTGAAAATTTCTCCCTCAAAGTGTACTTAGCAAGGTAAGTTTAGTGAAATAGGTTACTGATCCAAGGTATCAGGCAAGTATTTGAGTTTGGCAAGTAGAAATAAAAAGGTAATAATGACAATCAATATG
>CM055266.1:135178894-135201842 GCA_029237695.1 Conchocele bisecta
CATATTGATTGTCATTATTATACATTTTATATTGGACGTGAATTTCCACACTGACTGATGTCAGGGGTGATAACCGTGTTTCCTGAAAATGTTAACGGACATTACTATTGAATCTATGTATATATCTTTTGATGTGCAATGATCATACTTTATAATCTGTTGAAAATATTATGTTTTCAGGTGACGCATTTAATTAGTATAAATAATTAAATATATCATGCCTCATTTGCATATGAAAATAGCTTGATACCACCGCGAGTCACTATCAGGAAAATAAATATTACTAAATGATTATATATGTATAGCGGGCACTTGTAATTTTTAGAACTGGTGGAATACACAGGTTGAAGTAACGGACCGAGGTCTATAAATACATTAAATATGCCTAATAGTATGCCTTATAAGTGTTATAGAGGGAGTAACAAATTGTTTTTTAGCTTATATTTTTTCATTTATGGATGCTTTTAGGCATATTTAATGTAACCTGTGGTTGAATAGTGACACAATTATACACTTATTTAATTCCTATCAAGAACAGTTTGTGCCTACTGAGTGGGCATGTACCTTTAAACTTCTACCATACTTTATGACTGTTTTCGATCAGTGGCCCATGGGGTCAGTAGTATTTAGAAAATTATTAGCCCCAATGAATATTTTGTTAAACATATATCCAGATTTGTTCATAATTTCGAGAGAAAAAAACATCTGAACCTTTTGACCTTTTTATTTCTACTTGCCAAACTCAAATACTTGCCTGATACCTTGGATCAGTAACCTATTTCACTAAACTTACCTTGCTAAGTACACTTTGAGGGAGAAATTTTCAATTTAAGAACAAATTTATTAATTTTCATTATACAGAATGTATTACATTATCGCAGCCATTTTGGCTGTGATAATGTAATGTATTCAGTATAATAATTCTGTATACTTTTAATCATCAAATATATGCAGTCGTTAGTTCTATATGAAATAATGCATTTCGGGAAAAATAAATGATTACTCCCTCAAAGTACACTTTGCTAGATAAGTATGCTTTGCAATTTTGGTGAAATCGGCTACTGGTTTTTGTTGTAAGGATTGCTTTTCATTTTCAAGATACACCATTTTTGTTGATCCCGCTAGCAAAAATGGTGATCATAACATATCAAAATTAGAAAAAATGTTTACGATAAGTTTGTTTTTAATAGTGAGGCTTTAAATACATGTACTAACATCAACCCTTTAACCCCTAAATAACTGGAATGTATTTTGATATGTTAATTTTCCAACCAATGCAAACGTCACAAAATGACCTTCACACTCCATGTAAATGTAAATGCTTGAATTTAACGACGGCACTGGTTCGATGACCTTGCATGTCGTCTCCCAAGAAGGGGTGAAAGGAAGGAGGTGAATACAGAAGAAACAGACCCCAGACTCTCCTTCAAATATGATACATGAGACCACCGTTTAAAGTCCCCATCCGAAAGGACTAGTAGAGCAGGAAATACAAAGTATCTTAGAAATACTGACGCCCTGAAGCCTGAATCGAACCCGGGTCACCATGTAGCGTGGCAGTCCAACAGTGTTACCCCTCGGCCACGGTCTGCTCTTTTCGTGTCTCATCTCCATGGGCGGATTCAGGGGGCGGGGGCGGACCCGGCGCGCCCCCCCCCCCCCCCCTAAAATTCGCCGAGTAAAGATTTTTTACAAGTTACAAGGCACGTTTCTACGTTCGTTTCTATGTATTCCATGCATTTTTCGGTCGTTGTCTTATTGTTTCAAAATATAAACGTTTTCAATCAAAAATCATGTCTAAGCATACTGTGACAATGTCAATATTTTTGCTTCAAAATGTTTGCTCCCTAGCGCTATCCCGAGCTCTGCTCGGTCTACGAACGAGCTATGCTCGTTCGATAATATAGTCAAGTATTGCAAAATAGTTACGCCCCACCCACCCCTAACCCGAAATCCTGGATCCGCGCCTGATCTCCATTTCTAAAAAGTATGAAAGTTACTTGCAAAAAATGCATAACCATGATGAGACAGCTTGTCATAAGGCAGCTCATCTGGATCGACACTGTTTGCAAACACCTCTATAGAGAACAGTAGTGTTGAAATTGTAAAAATGTATGGGGCGCCGTTTTGGACTTTAATAGCACTTTGTGATATCACCCATTCAGATTCGAATAGGCGATATCACCCATTTAAATGGGTGATATCACCTATTCGAATGGGTGATATCACCTATTCGAAAGGGTGATATCTCTATTTCAGAATGAATGGGTGATATCACCTATTTGAATGAGTGATATCACCCATTCGAATGGGTGATATCACCCATTTGTATCGAAATGGTGACATCTCTCATTTGAATAGGTGATATCACCCATTCATTCTGAAATAGTGATATCACCCTTTCGAATCAGTGATAGCATGCTTTCACAATAAATTATTTCTCCCCAGATTTTGTTTATCAACAACAGGGTGAGTTTATTCCTCAGAATATGTATAAGATAAAACAATGAAAAAACGGAACTCACAAATGCGGTCATAAGTTAAGTGATATACGACTGATTTTAGATTATGATGCATCAAATTAAAGTCAATGCTCCTAGCTTTAAAGGAGATAGAAGAAGCTTCTGTTTTTGCTATGCGCTTATGTATTCATCATTTATATATCAAATAAAACAAATTTTACAGTAATCCGACCAGTATGTGCCGTTATTTTACGGATTTCATATTCCGGACAACCAGTTTGTTCAGCCGTCACTGCATGACTAACTTCTCCTTAGTTTGCTTACCACAGTTATTTACCTTTGCGGTCACGTGGGTATATGACGTATCAGTAGAACTTCCGAAATGTATGCATAATGCGATTATTACACGTAATAGTTAAATAGACTACTTAGAACTCCAGTTTATTAGACCGCTGATATAAATATATGGGACTGTACTGTACTGTAAAAATAGAAGAATGACCTAGTTACAAATTACATACTGAAATGCGACAGTGGGTGACAAAATGGACATACTGTGAAATTTTCAACAGCTGTAGGATACCAGTCTATATATACATTTATTTATATTTAAATCGTTAGGTTACAATCTATGTTTTCCCCGATAGTACTTACATATAATACTAAATCAGACGGGCAACAGAGTAAACACTTATCAGAGCTATCAGGTGCATAGATGGATCTGGTGCTATGCTGGTCAAAGTATCTTCTTTTCTCTGTATGTTCTGCCTCTCTATAGGCACACCAAGGCCCATCTGTTGATAGCCCTTGTAGATATTGTCGGTAGGTAGGTACGGTGGAGTTAGAATAGTAAATTGTAACTGGAAAATGTTAAATATCACTCTGTATACCGGCAACCATCATTCCCTCATTAATTTAGCTCTTTCCAAATGGAGTTTATTACATAATTATGTTGATAGTCTATCAAGTAGGTGTAGGTTTGCAGTGTTATTAGTGTTATTAATAGTGGTGTGTAACCAGGAACAGTCCAGGATAACCTTGATTATTGATTATCTAGTGTTGTAACTCTGCAACAGTACATCCGAGCCCAGGATACGGTTTAATTCTGCTTTTATCTTGGGAATGTATTGGCGGCGCTGCGATGCCAGGGCAGGACATCTGGTGATCATGTGAACAATATCCTCGTCCTCCAGCTGGCAGGTCGGAGTCGTTGTGTGGTTACTGAATGTATGTTTGTTTGATTGCAGCATGTAAGTTCCAGTCAGCATACGGACTTTGGTAATTCCCTTACGAACTTCTGTGATGGTAGTATTTAATATATCCCACGAGTGGTGAGTTTTACCAATTTCCAGAACAAAGATGTTCATGAATTTCAGTGTTGATAATTTAACTGTCATAACGTCATTATTGTAGGCCATTGTCCACTTACAATGAAACAATGCTATACAGGGGGTCAATTAAGGAAAGCCCGGGGTGACAGCAGTGGGAAAATTAGTCGCTCTAGTTGCCACGGGGGATGGGGTGTTGTTTGAAGATTATGTCAACATCCGCTGTACACTGCGACTGAGAAGGTGCAATAAGCCAAACACAACACGGGGCTTATAGGGCGTTTGCGACCAGTGTAGATCCAGTTCAGCCTGTACATTCGCACAATCTGAACATGATCGGCACTTTTCGGCATTCCTTCAATAAAACACACTAACATGCAATCTAGATCGTATTTAGACTACAGGAGTGTTATATTTGATTAGAACCTACGCTAGTCACAAATCACACAAACCCCATTTCTCCAGTCACAGCCACATATAGGACCAAGCTTCGACGTAACCCCCATTTGACAAAAAAACGATTTTCTTCTGGAAAACATCTTTATGTCCAAACATTTTCTATTTATTTGAAACAAGTCAGTAGGAAAATAGTAAAGAATTTACTGTACATGTGAAAATGTAATATATACTTTTAATTCTTTTTATCTGTCAGCGAACAAAATATGTGATTTAGTTATATTTTAGTATTCAAAAACAGTATTTACGGAAAAATAATCGAGTGGACATTCAAGTTACACAATTTTAGTCCTGCAATATAACATTCATTCATGCATAAAAACAAACACATCAATATTGGATTTTCGGAACGGTAGAAAGCACCCTGATGTGCACAATGTATCTATTCTACCATGTCTGTCAAATTGGACTCAACCAATCAGCTTGGCATAGGTGTGGCCTCGTGGATTCAATATGCACCTGCCGCATTATTGTTAACATCCATTTGAACGTAGCTGCACACGTCTGTCACTGACTAGGACAGATACACAAAATGGATATAACCAATCAGCATAGAATAGGTGTGGCTTCATTGAATTCAGAATACACCTGTCCCAGGATCCACTTCCCTATTTGCCTGCGGTCAAATCATCGGATAAGTTGTTTGCTATTAATGACCTCCGACGGCATCCGTTTGAACATAGCTACACACGTGTGTCACTGATTATTTCAACTTGAAATTGTCAAAGGATAACAAGTATGCTGAAATAACATTCTCCATTGCAGAATCAATTTACGAAATATCGGAGATTGGCATTTTGTAAAAAATATTATAGAAATATAACATTCAATTTCACATTTTTTCTGATTCTGGCTCGGCTGTCTGTTTGACCGTGAATTACAACCGCCGACGATTGCAACCAACGTATAAATAATCCAAGTATAACTAGGCGAAGGAATAAATAACGATTAACGTATATATTAAACGACAAAAACAAAGAAAGTATGCAACAAATATATGATGTCCGTAAATCCAAACGATATTGTATAAGAAACATTCATCCACCAATCAGGTAAGCTGTTCTACTGCTACGTCATAGCGGTTATTTTTACAGCGCCACCTCGCACCAATAGGTCGCAGTAACAGGAGAGATAAGCGATGACCAATTCATTGCATGGCTCTGTATAATTGTCAGACAAGGTGCGATATGAGAAATATCAATATTATGAAAAATACAAACGAACCGGAAATCGGTTATTAGGGTCGCCATTGTTGTTTTTAGCGCGTTTTGAAGAAAATAAGTGATAGTTTGTACTGTGACCTTTAACCCTTACTACGCTGAATTAAATTTTGTCGTCTGCTAGAAATGTTATATTTTCAAATTTTATCGACGAAAACCTGTTTTGACAGCACATGAGAATCGTCTCCACTGGAGACGAGTCTCATGTGCTGCCAAAACCAGTTTTTTTGTTAGGAATTAAGGCAAAAATTAAAAACAGCAGACGACAATTTCCGTCTCCAGCGTAGGGAGGGTTAATATGATATATAGTCCTGTCAATTTGGATATGTCCAAAGAACCAAATTCGTCCATTGAAAAACGTATTTTCGCAGTTCAATTTTATCACCGAAAATGATGTTCAGAATCCTCGGAACTCATTTAAACTTTAATAACTAATATATTTATTAACATGTAGCAATTTTAGGCATACTACAGTAAAGGTTATCTTTATAGCTTTAATTTGAGATATTGATGTGTGAATTTTGTCAAAGAAAACGTATTTTAAATCTAGATAGAAAATACTATTTTTTCTGGGCAGACCAGACCAAACATGTACCACAAGAATCCCCGGAACTTACGGAACTCTTCATAAATGACACATTTATTTGGCGATTGTGATATGTCATATATCATATGATAGCAAATCCTCATAGCTTTAATTTGGTATATTGCTCGATACATTTGGAGATTTCTAATGCATGTAAATAGTCGACTTAGTATTAACCTTTTTATTGTCTAATTGGTCTGCGAGACTACTGTAAGGGAGTGATTATTTACTCTTTTGATATTAAAACAAATAGGTGATATCACCTATGCAAAAGGATGATATCACCAGTTCATTTTGAATGGGTGATATCACCCATTTGAACAAGTGATATCACTCATTGGGAGCAAATGGGTGATATCACCTATTTGAAAGGGTGAAATCACTTATTCAGAATGAATCGATGATATCACCATTCAAAAGGTGACATCACCTATTCAAATGGGTGATATCAACTATTCGAAAGGGTGATATCACCTATTCAGAATGAATCGGTGATATCACCCTTATGAATGGGTGATATCACCTATTCAAATGAGTGGTATCACCTATTTGAAAGGGTTATATCATGAAGTGTTATTAAAGTCCAAAACGGCGCCCCTTAAAATAAGGATATACACACTGTTACATTACAGAGGCTGTACAAGCTATGTGGGCCCTGACTTTCGACGAAGACAGCCGTAAGCTTATCATTAAGGACGAAGGACTGGGGCGCGGGGTGGTGGACATATTGACGTCGCTGAAGACCAGCGAAGATCACAGGATCAGCAAAGTGTGTAGTGATGCCCTCTGGACACTCCGCGAAGATTTGGCACAATCACAGAATCCAAAACATAAGGAAGTCGGTGAGTCAGATTTTGTTTGTTTGTGATTGTAAGCTGATTTGTGGCTGTGATTGGAGAAATGGGGGAGCTCTCTGGACACTCCATGAGGAGTTTCGTGAAGTGACAGAATCACAGGCATAAGGAAATTGGTGAGTTGGTTTGATGGTGTGTCTGCAGGGATTTTGGCCTGATATGTGACTGTGAGTGGACAACATCGAGTTTATGACTGTTGTGGCCAGTATAATACCTTGACCTGTACTTGTAAAACCTTCTAAGCATGAACTGCACTTTCATGCTTGAAATCATGGAGTTTGGATGGTCGAGGCTGAGGCAATCTAACTCCTGATCTGTGTCTGGCGAGATTCGCTTTAAATTGGCATTTGTTTTTCAAGCTACCTTTGCTGGTGGTTGACGTCTGAAGCCTAGTCAGGATCTATGCTGTTTATTACCGCATCACAGGTGGGTAACTGACTAAATGACAAATAATGCAAATGCAAAAGTATATGTAGAGACTAACTAACTGGTCATATCAATGTTTATGTGCTTAATGTTGGTGATATGATGATCATGAAAGAACTGAACAAAATATATACTTTTTGCGATAAATAAAATGTAAATATAAGAATTGAAAACTTTATGTTTTGGATGTTCATTGGGATGATAAACACGCACGGTCACAAAAATTCATCGAAGCGCAGTTTCCCATTGCCATATTTGCCATGAGACCATGCTTGTTTATTATCAAATGAATAACAAAAGATTGTGGAATTTGCCATGTGGCCAAAATTGTGTGTTCATTGCCGTGCGTGCTCATTGCCAATTCAATAACAAAAATGTGAGGAATTTGCCGTGTAGCCATGCGTGTTCATTGCCAAATGAATAACACAAATATGTTGAATTTGCCATTTGGCCATTGCACGTTCATTGCCAAACAAATAACACAATATTGTAGAAATTGGCATGTAATCAAGCAAGTTCATTGCCAAATGAATAACAAAATATTGTGGAATTTACAGTGTGGTCATGCATGTTCATTGCCAAATGAATAACAAAATGTGTGGAATTTGCCATATGCAATCTTATTTAAGGCATGCAACTGCTTGGTAACAATGGTGAGTCAGACACCAAGAGACGACGTAAGATGAAGAAGAAAGTGGCTAAGCCATTGATAGAGGAGCCTGAGCACCACATCATGATTAGCTACCAGTGGGGCGACCAGGAAATTCTTAAAAAGATCCGCGATCAACTTAATTACCAAGGAATGAAGGTATGGTTTGAACTAAATGGAATTATGATATGTACATGTACATGGATTTGACATGAAGAATGGAGATACACACTGGAGCCTGTTTATACCATGTTATATAGGCAACATAGGTTTCCACAGCGGTATAGGTGAACAGTGTTACAGAGCTACAGATCACGTGCGTATTTGCGTATTTTACACACTTATTTTAGCTAAATATGCATTGATTATCAACAGTGGGAGTACACAATACTGGAAGCAATGTGAAAATATGCATTGATTTTCAAATTGAGTAGTGGACATACTGTAATAAAGTTGAAAATTGACTTAGTTAAGCTGCAAAAAGATCAACAAAGTAAATGTTCAGCTTTATTACAGAATAAATAAGTGAATAAGAAATAAAGGATAAAATTGTGTTATGTTTTGATTATTTGTTCCCTATTTAATAATGAAGAAAATCAATAATCTATTTGTATAAATAAAAGTTATTTAATTTGAAATGAGGGGTTACACTACTCTTTAGACGTAAAGCCTATCTGGAGCTATGGTGTTATAAAGTTTGATCATAATTGTATATGCAGTTGTCCATGTAATCATTAAAACATTGACGATCACACACATTTCCCATTTTAGTTCACGTACATAATGATGGACTATAAACAACATTAGTGCGGTATTTTCAATTTCAACAGTCTCAGCTTGGCAAGCCTCGGAATTCCTACACATTTCGTAGCCTCACTTGATAAGCAAAATTAGCCAGGTATTATGTTATATATACACACCAGGTGTGGATGGACATTGACCAGATGGGGGGATCCACCATCCAGGCCATGGCTGATGCTGTTGAGAATGCGGGAGCCGTCCTCATGTGTATGTCACATAAATACAAGAACAGTCCCAACTGCCGTGCAGGTATATATAGAGAATACCAGGCTAGTGTCTTTTGATATCAAGTTATCAGACAAGGCTAGGAAAGCAGACAGACAGACAGACAGACAGACAGACAGACAGACAGACAGACAGACAGACAGACAGACAGACAGACAGACAGACAGACAGACAGACAGACAGACAGACAGACAGACAGACAGACAGACAGACAGACAGACAGACAGACAGACAGACAGACACAGACAGACAGACAGACAGACAGACAGACAGACAGACAGACAGACAGACAGACAGACAGACAGACAGACAGACAGACAGACAGACAGAAACAGACAGACAGACAGACAGACAGACAGACAGACAGACAGACAGACAGACAGACAGACAGACAGACAGACAGACAGACAGACAGACAGACAGACAGACAGACAGACAGACAGACAGACAGACAGACAGACAGACAGACAGACAGACAGACAGACAGACAGACAGACAGGACAGAGACAGACAGACAGACAGACAGACAGACAGACAGACAGACAGACAGACAGACAGACAGACAGACAGACAGACAGACAGACAGACAGACAGACAGACAGACAGACACAGACAGACAGACAGACAGACAGACAGACAGACAGACAGACAGACAGACAGACAGACAGACAGACAGACAGACATACAGACAGACAGACAGACAGACAGACAGACAGACAGACAGACAGACAGACAGACAGACAGACAGACAGACAGACAGACAGACAGACATACATACAGACATACAGACAGACAGACAGACAGACAGACAGACAGACAGACAGACAGACAGACAGACAGACAGACAGACAGACAGACAGACAAGACAGACAGACAGACAGACAGACAGACAGACAGACAGACAGACAGACAGACAGACAGACAGACAGACAGACAGACAGACAGACAGACAGACAGACAGACAGACAGACAGACAGACAGACAGACAGACAGACAGACAGGCAGGCGTCCCGGAGGTAGGCAACGCCTACCCTGGTAGGCGTTGCCTACCTGACCGACAATGATGCGGTAGGCGTTGCCTACCTTGGTACGCGTCAATGACTAACTTATCGAAACGTGAAATAAAACGATAATATTTGCCTATTTCTTAAAATATAACATGTCTGTAATATATATTATACGGTTGTGTCCGTCTGTACGTCTGTACGTAGAGATAATCTGCGAGCTTGTAGGCGTTTCCTGTCCGACATACATGGATGCGGATGTGCAATGACTAACTTATTGAAACGTGAATTAAAACGATAATATTTGCTTATTTCTTAAAATATAACATGTTTGCAATATATATTATACGGTGTGTCCGTCTGTACGTCTGTAGGTAGAGATAATCTGCGAGCTTGGTAGGCGTTTCCTGCCCGACAGACATGGATGCGGATGTACAATAACTAACTTATTGAAACGTGAATTAAAACGATAGTATTTGCTTATTTCTTAAAATATAACATGTCTGTAATATATATTATACAGTGTGTCCGTCTGTACGTCTGTACGTAGAGATAATCTGCGAGCTTGGTAGGCGTTTCCTGCCCGACAGACATGGATGCGGATGTGCAATGACTAATTTATTGAAACGTGAATTAAAAAAAACGATAATATTTGCTTATTTCTTAAAATATAACATGTCTGTAATATATTATACGGTGTGTCCGTTAATGTTTTTGGTTAAAGTTCTTCGGTCAATGCGCGGCGGGCGCGACATGCTAGTTTTAATATTAACACATATTCAATTCGAGCCATTCAATTCCCAATCTCTATATTACTATAAATTATATAAGTTTCGTTTTTAAGCATATAATATACAAGTTTAGGTGCATAGTTAAGCATTGGTAAGCATTGTCCAGCCGGTTGCTATGACCACTGCAATACCGCATGCTGTGCAAACGCTGTGGGCCGTACCTGGACGGCTAATTCTGTATATTGACAGTTTATAAAACGCAACTTATACAGCTGAGGAAAACTATTATGTCCTCTCAAACAATTTGTTCTATTTTGAAATTCCGCATTTTCTCGGAATATTCCTCCAAATTGTCACCTAAAATTATTAGTTAATATTAATAAATTATTATTTAATTATTGACAAAAACGTAAAAGTCGGGAAATCGTTTGAAACTAATTAATATGAAATAACATTGAGAAATAGCAGACGGCATCTTGAAACAAGTGTATATCATTTTCTAATAATTAAATAATAATTTATTAATATTAACTAATAATTTTAGGGGTGCCATCCTGTATATTCTCACACAATCATATGTCACAAAGATGGTACACAATTATTAGTTAATAATTAATAATTATTATTATTTAATTATTGACAAAAACGTAAAAGTCGGCAAATCGTCTGAAACTAATTAATATGAAATAACATTGAGAAATAGCAGACGGCATCTTGAAAACAAGTGTATATCATTTTCTAATAATTAAATAATAATTTATTAATATTTCAGCTTGCACGTGCACGCGGGCACGTGCTAATGGGTGGTTTGGAAAACAATAAGTCCGTTATAGTTTATATTATTGAACTTTTAGTAAATTAATTCCTCGGTCGCTTCGCTCCCTCGAAATTAATTTACTAAACGTTCAATATATAAACTATAACTATTACGTATATCATTTTCTATAATTAAATAATAATTTATTATTATTAACTAATAATTTTAGGTGACAATTTGGAGGAATATTCCGAGAAAATGCGGAATTTCAAAATAGAACAAATTGTTTGAGAGGACATAATAGTTTTCCTCAGCTGTATAAGTTGCGTTTTTATAAACTGTTAATATACAAAATTAGCCGTCCAGGTACGGCCCACAGCGTTTGCACAGCAGGCGGTATTGCAGTGGTCATAGCAACCGGCTGGACAATGCTTACCTCTACAAGGCTGGCTGCTGTAGAGAGGTTGCACTGTACGTACACAAGACTGGCTGTGTAGAGAGTTGCACTGTATGTTATACAAGACTGACTGTTGTAGTGAGGTTGCACTGTATGGTATACACGGCTGGCTGGTGTAGATAGGTTGCACTGTACAGTACACAATGCTGGCTGGTGTAGTGAAGTTGCACTGTATGGTATACAAGACTCGCTGGTGTAGAAGAGGTTGTACTGTACGGTATACAAGGCTGACTGTTGTAGAGTGGTTGCACTATATGGTATACAAGACTGGCTGGTGTAGAGAGGTTGCACTGTACAGTATACAAGGCCGGCTGGTGTAGTGAGGTTGCACTGTACAGTATACAAGGCTGGCTGGTGTAGTGAGGTTGCACTGTACAGTATACAAGGCTGGCTGGTGTAGTGAGGTTGCACTGTACACTATACACGGCTGGCTGGTGTAGAGAGGTTGCACAGTATGGTATACAAGACTGGCTTGTGTAGAGAGGTTGCACTGTATGGTATACAAGACTGACTGGTGTAGAGAGGTTGCACTGTACATTATACAAGGCTGGCTGGTGTAGTAAGGTTGGACTGTACGGTATACAAGGCTGGCTGGTGTAGAGAGGTTGCACTGTACGGTATACATGGCTGACTGTTGTAGATAGGTTGCACTGTATGGTATGCAAGGCTGGCTGGTGTAGAGACGTTGCGCTGTACGGTATTCAAGGTTGGTTGGTGTAATGAGGTTGCACTGTATGTTATACAAGACTGACTGTTGTAGTGAGGTTGCACTGTATGGTATACACGGCTGGCTGGTGTAGAGAGGTTGCACTGTCCCGGAGGTAGGCAACGCCTACCCTGGTAGGCGTTGCCTACCTGACCGACAATGATGCGGTAGGCGTTGCCTACCTTGGTACGCGTCAATGACTAACTTATCGAAACGTGAATTAAAACGATAATATTTGCCTATTTCTTAAAATATAACATGTCTGTAATATATATTATACGGTTGTGTCCGTCTGTACGTCTGTACGTAGAGATAATCTGCGAGCTTGGTAGGCGTTTCCTGTCCGACATACATGGATGCGGATGTGCAATGACTAACTTATTGAAACGTGAATTAAAACGATAATATTTGCTTATTTCTTAAAATATAACATGTTTGCAATATATATTATACGGTGTGTCCGTCTGTACGTCTGTAGGTAGAGATAATCTGCGAGCTTGGTAGGCGTTTCCTGCCCGACAGACATGGATGCGGATGTGCAATGACTAACTTATTGAAACGTGAATTAAAACGATAGTATTTGCTTATTTCTTAAAAATATAACATGTCTAAGTATATATTATACGGTGTGTCCGTCTGTACGTCTGTACGTAGAGATAATCTGCGAGCTTGGTAGCGTTTTCCTGCCCGACAGACATGGATGCGGATGTGCAATGACTAATTTATTGAAACGTGAATTAAAACGATAATATTTGCTTATTTCTTAAAATATAACATGTCTGTAATATATATTATACGGTGTGTCCGTTAATGTTTTTGGTTAAAGTTCTTCGGTCAATGCGCGGCGGGCGCGACATGCTAGTTTTAATATTAACACATATTCAATTCGAGCCATTCAATTCCCAATCTCTATATTACTATAAATTATATAAGTTTCGTTTTTAAGCATATAATATACAAGTTTAGGTGCATAGTTAAGCATTGGTAAGCATTGTCCAGCCGGTTGCTATGACCACTGCAATACCGCATGTTGTGCAAACGCTGTGGGCCGTACCTGGACGGCTAAATTCTGTATATTGACAGTTTATAAAACGCAACTTATACAGCTGAGGAAAACTATTATGTCCTCTCTAACAATTTGTTCTATTTTGAAATTCCGCATTTTCTCGGAATATTCCTCCAAATTGTCACCTAAAAATTATTAGTTAATATTAACAAATAAATTATTAAAATAATTATTGACAAAAACGTAAAAGTCGGGAAATCGTCTGAAACTAATTAATATGAAATAACATTGAGAAATAGCAGAAACGGCATCGTTGAAAACAAGTGTATATCATTTTCTAATAATTAAATATTTAATTTAATTGTTAATTAACTAATAATAAATTTTAGGGGTGCCATCCTGTATATTCTCACACAATCATATGTCACAAAGATGGTACACAATTATTAGTTAATATTAATAAATTATTTATTATTTAATTATTGACAAAAACGTAAAAGTCGGCAAATCGTCTGAAACTAATTAATATGAAATAACATTGAGAAATAGCAGACGGCATCTTGAAAACAAGTGTATATCATTTTCTAATAATTAAATAATAATTTATTAATATTTCAGCTTGCACGTGCACGCGGGCACGTGCTAATGGGTGGTTTGGAAAACAATAAGTCCGTTATAGTTTATATATTGAACTTTTAGTAAATTAATTCCTCGGTCCGCTTCGCTCCCTCGAAATTAATTTACTAAACGTTCAATATATAAACTATAACTATTACGTATATCATTTTCTAATAATTAAATAATAATTTATTAATATTAACTAATAATTTTAGGTGACAATTTGGAGGAATATTCCGAGAAAATGCGGAATTTCAAAATAGAACAAATTGTTTGAGAGGACATAATAGTTTTCCTCAGCTGTATAAGTTGCGTTTTATAAACTGTTAATATACAAAATTAGCCGTCCAGGTACGGCCCACAGCGTTTGCACAGCAGGCGGTATTGCAGTGGTCATAGCAACCGGCTGGACAATGCTTACCCCTACAAGGCTGGCTGCTGTAGAGAGGTTGCACTGTACGGTACACAAGACTGGCTGGTGTAGAGAGGTTGCACTGTATGTTATACAAGACTGACTGTTGTAGTGAGGTTGCACTGTATGGTATACAAGGCTGGCTGCTGTAGAGAGGTTGCACTGTACGGTACACAAGACTGGCTGGTGTAGAGAGGTTGCACTGTATGTTATACAAGACTGACTGTTGTAGTGAGGTTGCACTGTATGGTATACACTTCTGGCTGGTGTAGAGAGGTTGCACTGTACAGTACACAATGCTGGCTGGTGTAGTGAAGTTGCACTGTATGGTATACAAGACTCGCTGGTGTAGAGAGGTTGTACTGTACGGTATACAAGGCTGACTGTTGTAGAGAGGTTGCACTATACAGTATACAAGGCCGGCTGGTGTAGTGAGGTTGCACTGTACAGTATACAAGGCTGGCTGGTGTAGTGAGGTTGCACTGTACACTATACACGGCTGGCTGGTGTAGAGAGGTTGCACAGTATGGTATACAAGACTGGCTTGTGTAGAGAGGTTGCACTGTATGGTATACAAGACTGACTGGTGTAGAGAGGTTGCACTGTACATTATACAAGGCTGGCTGGTGTAGTAAGGTTGGACTGTACGGTATACAAGGCTGGCTGGTGTAGAGAGGTTGCACTGTACGGTATACATGGCTGACTGTTGTAGATAGGTTGCACTGTATGGTATGCAAGGCTGGCTGGTGTAGAGACGTTGCACTGTACGGTATACAAGGTTGGTTGGTGTAGTGAGGTTGCACTGTATGTTATACACGGCTGGCTGGTGTAGAGAGCTTGCACTGTACAGTACACAATGCTGGCTGGTGTAGTGAGGTTGCACTGTACAGTATACAGGCTGGCTGGTGCAGAGAGGTTTTACTGTACAGTCAAGGCTGATTGTTGTTGAGAGGTTGCACTGTATGGTATACAATACTGGCTGGTGTAGAGGGTTGCACTGTACATTATACAAGGCTGACTGTTGTAGAGAGTTTGCACAGTATGGTATACAAGACTGGCTTGTGTAGAGAGGTTGCACTGTATGGTATGCAAGGCTGGCTGGTGTAGAGAGGTGCACTGTACGGTATACAAGGCTGACTGGTATAGCGTGGTTGCACTGTACGGTATACAAGGCTGGCGGTGTAGTGGGGTTGCACTGTATGGTATACAAGGCTGGCTGGTGTAGAGAGGTTGCACTGTATGGTATACAAGGCTGGCTGGTGTAGTTGGGGTTGCACTGTATGGTTATACAAGGCTGGCTGTTGTAGAGAGTTGCACTGACACTTTACAAGGCTGGCTGGTGTAGAGGAGGTTGCACATTATGGATACAAGACGGCTTGTGTAGAGAGGTTGCACTGTATGGTACAAGACTTGCTGGTGTAGAGGTAGCACTGTTACATTATACAAGGCTGGCTGGTGTAGTGAGGTTGGACTGTACGGTATACAAGGCTGGCTGGTGTAGTGAGGTTGCACTGTACGGTATACATGGCTGACTGTTGTTGAGAGGTTGCACTGTATGGTATGCAAGGCTGGCTGGTAAAGAGACGTTGCACTGTACGGTATACAAGGCTGGCTGGTGTAGTGAGGTTGCACTGTACAGTATATAAACAAGAATATCAACATGTCGAAACGTCCATGACGAAAAGTGTATGAAACGGCGTCGGCCAAAAAAAAGGCGAAATGTCTGAGGGACATGCAGTACAGAGAGAGAGTGATTAATATTGGCGACCTTATCACAAAATGGAAAGAGTTACGTGGAGATTTAGATTTGGACTCGAACAGAGATTTTTCTTCTCAACTTCCGATACTTCATTGCGCATGTCAAAGATGTGATATGATTGACCGTGTCACGTGACGAGTATTGGTAAAATAGCTCGAGGTCGGAAATTACCCTTTCTGGTCGCTGCATATAAAATGCGATTTAACACCAATTAACACGCGCTGTAATTAAAAATAACTCGTTAGTGGGTAGACAAATGGCTCATAGAAGGCATGACAGAAAATGAAAAATAGTAGTACAGTGTAACCTGCTGTGTGGGCATGTACCTTTAATGTACAAGGTACCCGTCATAATGCACAAAGTCCATCACTGTACTATCGGCGTACCAGTAAAGAAGTCCAACACTTTACTATTAATGTACCAGTGACACAGAACGAAGTCCAACAATGTACTATCCGTGTATCAGTGAAAAGGAACAAAGTCTGATACTGTACTATTAATGTACCCATGGTTAACAAAGAATAATCACTGTACCAATGGTGTACTCGTTGTGTACGGTGACCAGTCGGCTAGAAAGTACACCATAGCTATAGTGTCTAATGTGGAACTATCGATGTACTGTATCAATGTACCAAATAGTATATGTTGGTATTTTATTGGTTCCATGTTAGTATAGTGATAGATATTATGTTTGTCTGTGTGGAAATGTGGTGTATCAAGACTATTATGTAACAGTGGGTTTGTTGAGAGCACATGTCCCTGGATTGGCCCTCGGGTACATTTTTGGCTTTCTTGCTACCTGAGACTTGACTACGGTTATACCCATTACAAGTAGTGTAAGATTAGTGCTGATCCTATTATATTACTTTCAAGTGAAGTCTGGGATTTTACCCTGTTAACCCGGCATACAATTATATTGGCTGTTGATAGGCTGTTAAACACCATCAATTACATAAATAGAATGAAACTACAAAATAAAATTTCTTAAATTACTTCCCGATAAGCTTACAGTATACATTTAAGTACATCTACTATTTATGATCGCACTTCAACATGCATTGCGAGCTTGGGAACTATATGTTGGAGAAAAGAAAAACCAGTTCATGAATAACATGCAGTCTTAATTCACAGGCATCGCAAGCCTATAGTACAGTTGTCACACAATTTTCACTGCAAGCTTTCGAGCCAACTGCAACCTTCTCCTGCAAGCTTGCGAGCTTGCAAGCTTGTCGCAATCTTCACACCGCAAGCTTGCGAGCCAATTGCAAGCTTGCGAGCTTGCAAGCTTGTCGCAATCTTCACACCGCAAGCTTGCGAGCCAACTGCAAGCTTCTCCTGCAAGCTTGTGAGCATGCAAGCTTGTCGCGATCTTCATCCCACAAGCTTACGAGCCAACTGCAAGCTTCTCCTGCAAGCTTGCGATCTTGCAAGCTTGCCGCAATCTTCACACCGCAACCTTGCAAGCTAATTATAAGCTTGCGGTCTGTCGGAAACATGTGTTGCAAGCTTGCGCAAGCTAACAGTTAGCTTGCGATCAGCTTGTTAGCTTGCGGCAACCTTGTCGCAAGCTTGCCGCAAGCTAACCGCAAGCTAGTATTTTGGTTTGGGTGGAGGGCGGATCCAGCATTTGGGGGAAGGGGGGTAGGGGTGGGGTGGGGGGGGAGGGGGGGAGGGTTCTAGTCGCGAAGGTAACTTGCAATCTTGCAATCTACTCCAGCTAGCTACGGAGGGTACGGGAGTAATGCACTTTCCTGTGTTTTAACGGCATTTTACGGCATTTAAATTCAGACGGAGCACACGACAGCTGTGAGCATGTGGTAAAACTGTGATCTATGTAAACTATGTGGCTGAACGGGGGGCGGGGGTTGGTGGTTTGCAACCCGGAACCAGATCCGTCCCTGCAGTTAAACATGCACAGATGGACATGCACAGATGTACAAAAATGTCGCAAACATGAAATTGCAAAACATGTATAATTGTGCATGAACAGTTAGACATGAACGTGTAAGTCGAGGCATGCTCAGATGTACAACGTACATGTCGCCTACGTTTATACCAGAAATGGCAGCAGTTAAGATGTCCGTCAGACTTTGTAACAAAGGAGCTATCCATAAATGTGATGTATGCAATTACGTGCGGTATAACTCATGTGTGGCCGCGACGTAGAAAAATGGGGCTTATGGGTATTGCGACCAGTGTATATCAAGATCAGCCCGTGCACCCGCCATTTCAATAGGGATAACACTATTTTAAAAGTTAACACTACTTTTACTGTGTAGACGCAACAAACATATAACTAAATGCTCCAAATGAACTTGTACATGCATATCACAACTTGCTATATATATATATATTACACAAATAAAGAGTATGTTCTGTCCTGTTCCGATACATATAACTGTTGAAATAATTTAAATAATTCTTACCATCATATTATATATGTGTAGTCCTTAAACTTTACGTCGTTTGAAACAGGTTTTATTTGCCACGTTTGCATTTCTGTATATAACACTATATGAGCCGCGCCGTGCGAAAACCGGTCTTAATGACAACATTTTCAGTTTTTACTTTTTCGCGTATTCTGAATTGTACATCTTTTAAAAGCATATGACGTTGGGCAGATTTTGTAGTGTGATATCTTATAATTGTCGCCGTGTGTCTTTCTTGAGGATCGCATTACTATCGCCTGATTCAGACATACATTAGTATGCAGTCAGGTGATAAACTGATGATTTGATACTACAAATCGTGCGAAAAGCAAGTTTATGACCATCAAATTTCCAATTAATTTCAAAACTCCACCGACCTCACTGTGTGTTTTGTGTATTATGTATTGTTTATACACAAACAATCAAGAAGCTGCATTGAAATCACTGATTCGGAATCTATTAGAGAGATTTTGATGCATTTACTTTGCCAATTTCAATACAAACCCCGGATATATATGTTATTATATAGCGTGTCTACCTCCGGTTATGATAAAATGAGTGGCATTAAAAATACATACCCACGCAGTAGGCACAACATTTTCTTTATATCAGAGACATCATCCGAGACATTTTCTGACAAATAAACATGCATTCACCTTACCCACCTATGGATTGTCACTATACATTTTATATTACATTTTATATCAGAAGTAAATTTCCACACTGATATCAGGGGCGACGATAACCGTGTTTCCTTAAAATGTTAACGGACATTACTATTTATTCTCGGTATTTATTTTTCGATGTGCAAGTTTTAGAACTGGTGGAATAGTGACACAATTATACACTTATTTAAATCATATAAGAACAGTTTTGTGCCTATTAAGTGGGCATGTACCTTTAAATGGCATATCATTCACTAAGTACTGGCTAGAATTGTTCAATAGTCTCAATTTACCAAGATGGTAATATCGTTGATATACACTAGGTTGTTCATATTTAAGATTATTTAGGAATCAAAGTGCAGTGTAAGCGAAGACTTCGCTGATATGTAGCCAGTTAAATTAGACGTTCACCATTTTGAATTCATAAGGACAACCGACGAAAATGAGAGACAATGTCAAAGAACGACGTTGTCATTAAGCCCGGTTTTCGTATGGCGCGGCCCATATATAGTGGGAGTTTAAACTAACCTGTCGTTTTGACCTAAGTTTCATTTGCATAATTAGTTAGGATTATTCTAATATTGCGTGCAGGTTAAATAATTATATACATGTACGTAGTTAATGTAGATTATAATATTGAAACACAAACAATGCAACTGCATCTGTGAACAATAATTGTCACATGTGTACACAATCACAAGTTTCTGGGTGCCGTTTCACTAAACATCGTACGAGTAAAATGTTCGTAAGTGCAAATTTAGGATCGTCTGGAAATTTCAATTGATGGATTCACATTTATTGAGCATAGGAATGCAGCCTATGGTCAATAAATGTAAATCCAATAATTCTTTAGAAAACATTGTTAATGTGAAATTTTGATTTTGAAATTACGAACATTTTAGTCGTACGAATTTTAGTGAAACGGCCCCCTGATATACTACTTATCACGAATTGTAGCCGACTATTTTCTTTATCATCCATCATTATTTGTAACACGGGTCACACAATACTAGTCTAGAACACAATAATCGAATAATCTAGTATCGACTATCGAATAGGTTTTCGTGTGTGTAATATCGCTCCCGTGGAATACACCGCTGGAGGGAATAGCGCTTTATCCGAAATCGTGCACGGACCACCAGTATTGGATTTTGCATCGGTGATAGCTGGGTGATTGACATTGTTATGCAGACTAGGATGCTAGCCTAAATACCTAGTACTAGTAGGTCATATCTACTTATGACTGAAGTATTTCAGATTAATTCACCAGATATCTGATACACAAAATTGTAAGCCAAATGTTGGCACAGAGTTTTTATATAGACAGGCGGACTACGGTAGGACAATTGTGCGCTAGAGTTGCATATATATATTATCACAAACCATATTCTAGCAGTCGGACACTCAAATATTCTTGTGAACATATGTTTATTAGTTACTTTCTAATGCTGCCATTTAAGTCTCTGAATCCTACCAAGACCGGCAATTCTCCGCATTGTTATCGTATCCTCGATAATACTGCCCTATTTCATCATCAGTTATTTGACCCATTCGACCAAATACTTGGTCAATAAAAGCCGTATGGCATGTATCCGCTGATGTAGATTATCTCCCTTAATCAAATCGAACCGATTCCTTAATACGTCGTGTTTACGTGTAAATGATAACGAGTACAGGTCTGGCATGTGGGAGCATTCCGTGAGTATTGTAATGGCATACGTTCGTTCGATAATATTGTAACACCCTCGCAATGAACAGAGACATACTTTCTGAACTATGAAACATTCACCTGAGGCTGTGTAATGAGTTATAATAGTATGGGTGGGGGGGGGGACTCTGAATGTGGAGAGGGAACTTCAATCGCCTGTGGAGTGATACAGTGACAGGATGGTTGACGTCACCAGAATCACCCAGAATTTTGGTTGAGTCGCCCCATATTCTGGTCGAGGAAGCCCTTGACCAGGGTTGAGGGTGAAAGCACCCCAGATTTAGGTTGACTCTGGGGGATGGTATATAAACCCCTCCCCCCGTTTCCTGATTCAGAAACTCAATTCTGATAAAAAATCTTGAGGCAGCCACTCTGTCAGTTTTCTCCCAAATTTCCAAATTATAAATTTCACCTTTCCCATCGACACTGATTCACTCTAACCACTATAGTAAGTACAGCTGTAAATATATTACCATTTCCGTGAGCTCCCAGCTGTACCTGTGTGTACAGACACTGAACAAATAAATATTTGAACTGTTCACTGTTATTCTTGACAAAATCCCCTGAACTATCCACCCAATTTTCTCCAACCTACACACTCCAACAGCCTGAGCATAACAATATAGTCAAGTATTGCAAAATAGTTACGCCCCCCCCCCACCCTCCCAACCCGAAATCCTGGATCCGCGCCTGATATGTTTCTTGTCTCCGGTGTCCTGTTGTCATGTTGCAATCTCGCGTTTTCGCGATTTAGACCTACACACGAACACGCGAGATACTATTATATTCAATCTCGCGTTTTCGCCTCGCGATCTCGCGTTTGCGCGACCTCTTCTTCCCGATTTTGGAAAATACGTTTAAAAAGCGTGTGTAGAAAGCATGCATGCTGGAATTGCGTTTGTCGCCACGCTTTCTACAAAACGCATGCGCAAAACGTATTTCCCAAACCGGAAGGCAAGATCGCGAAAACGCGAGAAGAAAATGCGAGATCGCAAGGCGAAATCGCAAAAACGCGAAATTATAGCATAGCCCAAACAGGACACCGTACGTTTTAGACCCAAACCCATCGTCAGCAAATAGTTTACATCTGGATCTACACTGGTCGCACACACTGTTATAGTGGGCTGTTGTGTTGAAATGATTAATATACCATGTCCTCATGAAAATGCTGGTAGTTCAAATGGACAGGTTATTTGGAAAGCACTATACATGTATATACAGTCTAGTTAGTACCTGAATCGGTGATCCATAATTAAAATGTAGGTCACGTTTACCATGTTCACAACAAACATATTCAGTTACGCATATAATGTACAGTGGAACCTCTCTAAACCGGACACTCGGACTGTTATGTATCTCTTATTACAATGGCTTTTCATGACTGCAAAACACTAGAATGTGGCCACAGGTTGAAGTAACTGACCAAGGTCTATACATTCATTAACTCTACCTAAAAGTATCAATAAGTGAAAACAAATAAGTTAAACAACTTGTTTTACTCCCCGTTATATAGAGAATAGTAGGTTAGTGCCGTGAATGGGAAAACATATATGGCAAGGCTTAGGAAACGGGATGTGCGAGGCTCTGCCGAGCACATCCCGTTTCCGTGCTGCGCCAGATATGTTTCCCATTCACGGCATTAACCTACTATTCTATTTATCCAGTCAACATTACAAATAGCTTTAAAAT
>CM055266.1:135202342-135286598 GCA_029237695.1 Conchocele bisecta
AC
The DNA here is from genome assembly GCA_029237695.1 of Conchocele bisecta. NCBI lineage: Eukaryota > Metazoa > Mollusca > Bivalvia > Lucinida > Thyasiridae > Conchocele > Conchocele bisecta. Next base: position 135,202,345 of record CM055266.1, read on the forward strand.
AATCAATATGTGGCGTACTTTTTAGAACTGGTGGAATAGTGAAATAATTATACACTTATTGAATTCCTATAAATTCCTATAAAGAACATGTTGTGCCCACTGAGAGGGCATGTACCTTTAACACATTCACACCTAATTATCCAGCACTGGATTTTCCATGCTAGTTTATGGACTTCAGAAACGGCTGATTGTTTTCTTACAACTGAACAATATTGACAAACACTGCATATCCCGATGAGACGGCTCGTTACGAGCCGGCTCCTCGGGATCTACAGTGTTTGCACAGGTCGACATTATAGCCCTTATGTTGTAAGGGTTCACATACCGTTTTTCTCGTCAGTATTTCCGGTCTCTGCAAGCTCTATCAGAAGCTCGAACGCCCCGACTTCCACAAGAAGTTTCTTGTTAGCGTCATTCCGAGCCAGCTGACGGATTGCTAGAACAGGACAGGAATTATTGTACATGTTCAGATTCAAAAGTGAATGGGTTTAACGTCCCATTAACAGCTGAGGTCATATAGAGACGGGACCACAGATTAAAGTCTCAACCTCCAGTATTGAAGTACAATGCCATATCCCCTAGGCCACGGCCTACTCCTTATGCTCATCGTCAAATATGATGTTTGTTTAATGGCCTATCAACAGCTACGGTCATACAAAGCCGGGCCAACAGGTTCGATCCCGCATTCAACCTGATGCATTGGTGGAAAAATCACAAAATCAGAACGGAATATTTACATCGAAATAAATACATATTCAGCAATGAAACTAGATTGGTCAGTAAGCGAGGCTTACGGAATACCCTCTGCGTGGGCCCAGGTACCCCTAAATATGTAATTTTTTTCCAAGTTTGTGGCCTTGTGACATTGACTCTGTGCTTAGCGGGGGCGGCACGAACGTGATTTTGTCACAGGGTGGTAGAGGTCCATTGGAGCAATGCGTGCGTGAAATGTGAAGCAGATCCGAGCAAGGAAATAGAAGTTATAACCGATTTGTCTGATGTTAAGTTTTGTAAAGAAACTAAGTATGTGACCTTGACCTCGACATCAGCGGGGATTTGTCACAGCATGATAGTAGAGATGAAAGAAATAGAAGTTATAACATATTTCTCTGAGGTTAAGTTTTGTAAAGAGACTTAAGTATATCACCTTGACCTTGGGATCAGCGGGGGTTGGACGGTCATATATTTGTCACAGCATGATAGTACAACCTTATAGGAATGCACGAGTGAAATAGTAATAATTTTCAACGAAGAAAATAGAAGTTATAACTTATTTCTCTGGATTTGGCACAGCATGGTAGTAGAGCCTTACAGGAATGCATGTGTGAAATATTAAGCATTTTAGATGAACGAAATATAAGTTAGAACATATTTCTCTGATGTTAAGTTTTGTAAAGAAACTAAGTATTTGACCTTGACCTTGGGATCAGTGGGGGTTGGAATGACGTGGATTTGGCACAGCATGGTAGTAGAGACTTACAGAAATGCATGTGTGAAATATTAAGCATTTTAGATGAAGGAAATATAAGCTATAACAATATTTCTCTGATGTTAAGTTTAGTGACGGACGGACGGACGGACGGACGGGGACGGACGGGGACGGACGGACGGACGGACGACGACGACGGACGGACGGACGGACGGACGGACGGACGGACGGACGGACGGACGGAGACGGACGGACGGACGGACGGACGGACGGACGGAGGACGGACGGACGTACAACCTGACTTCAGTATACCCCCCCCCCACAACTCGTTGCGGGGGTATAATTAGAATAACCTGATCCCATAACACACCAAAGTCACTTGGCCCCTTCCCCTAAAGTAATAGGATTAGGAATAATCGTATTACTCATATAAGTATAACCAGATTAAACCCTCACATACAAGAGTGCCAAAAACGAAAGACCAGGTCTCTAGTCTGGATTATAATGAGGAAGAATCCCGATTGTTGAATTACCCATCGCATGCTCCCACCTGCCAACTACATTCAAATATGAATCAAATATGAATCAGTCACAGCACTATGATGGCCACTCACTCCTGTTACTCTCCTCTATAGCAAATTAACAGTACAAAGTAAACAAGAGTGCCGCCAGTCACAAACTACCAACATCAAGACATTTAGTGACAGAAAGCTGATTGGAGGAGCTGATTACGCAAACTGTATACCCTAGACAGAATTGTATGAAAGAATGTGGGAAAATGGATAAATGAAAAGGTTGTATTTCTGTGAGAAAAATACTTTTCATCAGAAAAACATCATGTTCAATATGTGTAGAAGACATGTGTAAAGTTTCAGATTGATTGACAGAAAGAGGGGTTTATTACACAAACTCTATACCCTATAAGATGTTATGCAAACGTGTGGAAAAATGGCTACGGGTATGTTGAAAATGCTGTATTTCTGTGAAAAAATATTTTTTTGGCATAAAAACACCAGGATGCACATGTTCAATATGTGCAGAAGAGGTGTACAACGTTTCAGATCCATAAACTGAAAGCCATCAGAGGATACAATATGCAGTACAATTTGAAGTTAATCTATCTATTTTTAGCACTGGTGACCTTGAGCCTGGGCGGATGATGCCCATCTTCAACAGGTGTTTTCACCCATTTGATCCATCGACTGAAAGCTGTCGGAGGAGTTGATTGCACAAACACTATATCCTATACAGAATTGTATGCAAAAGTGTGGAAAACTGGCTATGTTGAAAATGCCGTATTTTTGCTCATGTTCAATATGTACAGAAGACGGGTGCAAAGTTTCAGATCCATAAACTGAAAGCTGTGTTTTGCACAAACCAGACATATGTGACTGTGACTGGAGAAATGGGGCTTATGGGCTTTACGACAAGTGCACATCCAGATATAGAACAGGAACTGCACTATTCGCCATTCCATCAATGAAGCACCCGTTACGCTTCTAACACGCAATACAGGTAATTATCAGGCTACAGGAGTGTGCAAAGTGAGCAGAAGCTACACTGGTCATAAATCCCATAAACCCATATTTCTCCAGTCACAGCAACATAATTATGACCGTACCTTCACACAAATTTCACCATAGTTACACCACTAACTGAGGGAACATTCCTCGCTTGACAGCCCCGATTTCACCATAAATACCACTTACTGAAGCCACATTCCTCGCTTGACAAGCCCTTAACTTACTTAGACCACATTTCTCACTTGACCAGCCATGATTTCACCATAAATACCATTTACTGAGACCACATTCCTCACTTGACCAGCCATGATTTCACTACAAATAACAATCACTGAGGCCACATTCCTCACTTTACCAGCCATGATTTCACTACAAATACCACTTACTGAGGTCACATTCCTTGCTTGACCAGCCAAGATTTCACTACAAATACCATTTACTGACGCCACATTCTTCACTTGACCAGCCATGATTTCACTACAAATACCATTTACTGAGGCCACATTTCTCGCTTCACCAGCCATGATTTCACAACAAATATCACTAACTGAGGCCACATTCCTCGCTTGCCCAGCCATGATTTCACTACAAATACCACATACTGAGGCCACATTCTTCACTTGACCAGCCATGATTTCACTACAAATACCATTTACTGAGGCCACATTCCTCGCTTCACCAGCCATGATTTCAATACAAATACCATTTACTGAGGCCACATTCCTCACTTGACCAGCCATGATATCACTACAAACATCAGTTACTGAGGCCACATTCCTCGCTTGACAGCCATGATTTCACTACAAATACCATTTACTGAGGCCACATAGCTCGCTTGACCAGCCATGATTTCACTACAAATACCACTTACTGAGGCCACATTTCTCGCTTGACCAGCCATGAATTCACCATAAATACCACTTAATGAGGCCACATTCCTCACTTGACCAGCTATGATTTCACAAAAAAATACCACTTATTGAGGCCACATTCCTCGCTTGACCAGCCATGAATTCATCATAAACACCACTTACTGAGGCCACATTCCTCACTTGACCAGCCATGATTTCACTACAAATACCACTTACTGAGGCCACATTCCTCGCTTGACCAGCCATGATTTCACCATAAATACCACTTACTGAGGCCACATTTCTCACTTGACCAGCCATGATTTCACTACAAATACCACTTACTGAGGCCATATTCCTCGCTTGACCAGCCATTAATTAATTACAAATACCACTTACTGAGGCCACATTCCTCACTTGACCAGCCATTATTTCACCATAAATACCACTTACTGAGGCTATATTCCTCGCTTGACCAGCCATGATTTCACTACAAATACCACTTACTGAGGCCACATTCCTTGCTTGACCAGCCATGATTTCACTACAAATACCACTTACTGAGGCCACATTCCTCGCTTTACCAGCCATGATTTCACTACAAATACTATTTACTGAGGCCACATTCCTCGCTTTACCAGCCATGATTTCACTACAAATACCATTTACTGAGGCCACATTCCTTGCTTGACCAGCCATGATTTCACTACAAATAGCATTTACTGAGACCACATTCCTCGCTTGACCAGCCATGATTTCACCATTAATACCACTTACTGAGGTCACATTCCTCACTTGACCAGCCATGATTTCACTACAAATAACACTTACTGAGGCCACAATCCTCACTTGACCAGCCATGATTACACTACAAATACCACTTACTGAGGCCACATTCCTCGCTTTACCAGCCATGATTTCACTACAAATACCATTTACTGAGGCCACATTCCTCACTTGACCAGCCATGATTTCACTACAAATACCATTTACTGAGACCACATTCCTCGCTTGACCAGCCATGATTTCACCATTAATACCACTTACTGAGGTCACATTCCTCATTTGACCAGCCATGATTTCACTACAAATACCATTTACTGAGGCCACATTCCTCACTTGACCAGCCATGATTACACTACAAATACCACTTACTGAGGCCACATTCCTCGCTTTACCAGCCATGATTTCACTACAAATACCATTTACTGACACCACATTCCTCGCTTGACCAGCCATGATTTCACTACAAATACCATTTACTGAGGCCACATTCCTCACTTGACCAGCCATGATTTTACTACAAATACCATTTACTGAGGCCACATTCCTCGCTTTACCAGCCATGATTTCACTACAAATATCACTTACTGTGGCCACATTCCTCGCTTGACCAGCCATGATTTCACTACAACTACCATTTACTGAGGCCACATTCCTCGCTTGACCAGCCATGATTTCACTACACATACCACTTACTGAGGCCACATTCCTCGCTTGACAGCCATGATTTCAATACAAATACCACTTACTGAGGCCACATTCCTCGCTTGACCAGCCATGATTTCACTACAAATACCATTTACTGAGGCCACATTCCTCGCTTGACCAGCCATGATTTCACTACAAATACCACTTACAGGCCACATTCCTCGCTTGACCAGCCATGATTTCACTACAAATACCATTTACTGAGGCCACATTCCTCGCTTGACCAGCCATGATTTCACTACAAATACCACTTACTGAGGCCACATTCCTCGCTTGACCAGCCATGATTTCACTACAAATACCATTTACTGAGGCCACATTCCTCGCTTGACCAGCCATGATTTCACTACAAATACCATTTACTGAGGCCACATTCCTCGCTTGACCAGCCATGATTTCACTATAAATACCACTTACTGAGGCCACATTCCTCGCCTGACCAGCCATGATTTCACTACGTATACCATTTACTGAGGCCATGGCAAATTCCTTGCTCGACCAGCCCCTAACTTACTGAGGCAAAATTCCTTGCTTGACCAGCCTGTATTTCACTATAGCTACACAACTGGTCACACTGTCCACTTACTGAGGCCACATTCCTTGCTTGACCAGCCCCAATTTCTCCTTGTCGGCTCCGCGAGGCTTTTTTGCAGCACCGTCATCAGGAACTTGACATGCTCCTGATTGGTGTTAATGATCTCGCTCTCCTCCTCATTGATGATTCCGGCCAGGCTGGCCATCACACTAAACCTGACCATTTCCAGTGGCGAGGACAGGTATGGTTTGAGGATCTCCACAAAGGCCAGTCGCCGGAGGTTGTGGATGTTGGTCTCTACCATACTGAGGTTGTGGATCAGGTACAAACAGCACTTCGTCAGCTTCGTTCTGTCTACCTGGAATATTGATTGATTGGTCGCTTGGTTGCTGGTTCGTTTGTTGGTTGCTTGAATGATTGATTGATTGTATACTGAGGATGTGGGCCAGGGATATACATTATGTTGTCAGCTTTGCTTTGTTTACATTTGATTGATTTTTGATTGATTAATTGATGATTAATTGATTGATTGCGTACATATAATTTGTTTGGTTTAATGTATTGATTGATTGATTTACACGGTTAAGTTATGGTTATGCATGTTTGTATCTACCATGCCATGACATAACTGAGGTTATTGAATCAGGAACAAACACCACTTGATCAATTCCGCAGTATCTACCTGGAATTGGTTGACTGATTGATTGACTGGTTGAATAATTGGCAGATTGATAGAATGATTGATTGAAAGGTGTTTTACATTGTTCAACAGGGAATTAACATCTTAAAAAGAAAGCATGCAAATATTGGCGTACACTTTTGTGAATTTAAAGGAATAAACAACATTTTTGGAGAATTAAGCGAGATATAAAGTTCCAGCCTTTAAACAGTATTGTTGAAAGTTTAATACAGAGCTCCAGATAAGGTGAGTAATGGCGTATTTTACGCACCTACTTGAGCTGAATACGCATTGATTATCAACAGTCGGAGTACAAAATACTCACAGCAATGTAAAAATATGTATTGATTTTCAAATTGTGAAGTGGAAAGACTGTAATAAAGTTGAAAATTTACTTAGGTGAGCTGCAAACAGCAAACACTGCAGCTCAACTAAGTAAATTTGCAACTGTATTAAGAGTATAAATAAGTGAATAAGTCATAATACACTCAAATAAGTGAATATTTAAATTTGCTTTGATAATTTGTTGCCTATTTATTTAATAATGAAGAAAATCAATAATCCATTTGTAAAAATAAAATACGCATTTAATTTGAAATCAGTGGGTACAATACTCTTTAGACACAAAGGTTATCTGGAGCTCTGAATTAGTTGGCTGTTCTTTGGAAGGATGAACCTAGTGTTTCAATATTTAGTTTTCTTTATCAAATAAACTAGAAATCAATTTGTTTTCTCATAGAATTGGCAATAATAGTAATGTGGACCATTTCAGAAAGTGTGCCAAGCTTCAATATATTGGGATTTTTCTCAAATACCAAAATAAAATTTGTTTTCTCACATATCATGATTTTCTACCTACGGTAAAAAGATATGTGATAAAAAATATTTTTTAATTTATGATATTTTCCGTAAATGATGTTAAAGTTGATGAAATGTTCAGAGCAAACTATGCGTGAAACTATTCTTCATTTGCTCTGAGAAATTTTGTCAACATTCAACATCAATTAGAGAAAATATCACAGATTCTGTAAATAGTTTTTATTAAAAATTGCACATCTTCTTAGTGTAATGTTCACCAGACATTAGTGCGCTGATACCTGGAACATTGGTGGTTTCTGACCCGAGGCGCTTACGGGTACTGACGAATGCAGCCTACGGAAACGGCCGAGGACTATTGTACGACCGGTGAACACATAGAAAAGGACTGATGACCCATCGGATTCTGACAGTGACGAGAACAGAACGAACTCGAATAAGGTGCAAGATAACTAGATATTGAGGTGTAATCCGTTATTTTAAGGGATTGTTTTAATAATGTCAGACCTCCAAGAGGCTTGATATTACATTACATTCAAAATCACATGGCTAGACTCATACATGTACATATATTTGGAAAGATGACTTACCGGCTGTTTATCTGACAGATGCGGTACAGTGCAATCCACGAGTATCTGTTTTACAATGTCCAGGAATCCGTCAACATTTGCGATGTACACCGTCAATGGTTCTGAAGCATCACTATAGTTCAACATGATCCGTATGCTAAACTGCATTGGCTCCCATCGATCCATGTCAGTCACATTTCCTTCTGTTACCCATCCATCGGGATAAATATCCATTAAGATTTTACAGAGAATGTCAATGGTTCCACCTTCAAGCATCAGTTTGGCCATGTCCTTTCGGAAAACAATCACATCTTCAAGCGGCCCTGTCTCGGCATCGTAATAGGATTGATACATTCTAACCACGCACTTACTGATTTCGACGTTAATGTTTCCTTCTTCGTCCAACAAGGGTATTTCCTTCACAATGTGAATATCTTCCTCCATCTGTGCTCTGACTTCTGCTTTAATTGTTTCATAGTCTTTCTCTGGAGGTGGAGGGTTCACTTTCTCGGCAGTTCCCTCAGTTGTCCCTTCCGCGGGTTGACCATTCGGTTTCTGACCAGTCGCCTCTGCAGGTTTCAACATAACGTCACTCATCGCATCATTTAGCTGGGCAAGTTTAACTAAAGGTAACAAAACAACAAGTTTATCAGGTAACAAGTCCTGCATTGGCCTAACACATACTAACAATACAGATCGTCGTATCCTGCATTGGTCACAGGTGGAAGTAACGGACCGAGGTCTATAAATACATTTAATATACCTAAACGCATTAAATATTGACGATACTGATAGTTACAGATCATTGTATCCTGTATTGGTCTAACACATACTAACGATACTGATAATTACAGATCGTTGTATCATGTATTGGTCTAACACATACTGATGATACTGACACTTACATATCATTGTGTCCTCTATTGGTCTAACACATACTAACAATACTGATAAGTATAGATCATTGTATCCTGTATTGGTATAACACATACTGATGATACTGACACTTACAGATCAGTGTATGTTGTATTTGTCTCACACATACTAACAATACTGATAATTACAGATCATTGTATCCTGTATTGGTCTAAAACATACTGACGATACTGATAGTTACAGATCATTGTGTCATGTATTGGTCTAAAACATACTGACGATACTGATAATTACAGATCACTGTATCCTGTATTGGTCTAATACATACTAACAGCACAGATAATTACAGATCATTGTATCCTGTATTGGTGTAACACATACTGACGATACTGATTTTCACAGATTGTCGTATCCAGTATTGGTCTAACACATACTAACAATACTGATAATTACAGATCATTGTGTCCTCTATTGGTCTAACACATACTAACAATACTGATAAGTACAGATCATTGTATCCTGTATTGGACTAACACATACTAACAATACTGATAATTAAAGATCATTGTATCCTGTATTGGTCTAACACATACTAACAATACTGATAAATACAGATCAGTGTACCCTGTATTGGTCTAAAACATACCGATGACGAAACTGATAATTACACATCATTTTATGGTGTATTGGTCTAACACATACTAACAATACTGGTAAGTACAGATCATTCAATCCTGTATAGGTCTAACACATACTAACAATACTGATAATTACAGATCGTAGTGTCCTCTATTGGTCTAACACATACTAACAATACTGAAAAGTACAGATCATTGAATCCTGTATAGGTCTAAAACGTACTCACAATACTGATAATTACAGATATTGTGTCCTCTATTGGTCTAACACATAATAACAATACTGATAATTACAGATCATTGTATCCTGTATTGGTCTAACACATACTAACAATACTGATAATTACAGATCATTGTGTCCTCTATTGGTCTAACACATAATAACAATACTGATAATTACAGATCATTGTATACTGTATTGGTGTAACACATACTAACAATACTGATAAATACAAATCATGTTATCCTGTATTGATATAACACATACTAACAATACTGATAAATACAAATCATTTTATCCTGTATTGATATAACACATACTAACAATGCTGATAATTACAGTTCATTGTATCCTGTATTGGTCTAACACATACTAACAATACTGATAATCAAAGATCGTCGTATCCTGTATTGGTCTAACACATACTAACAATACTGATAGTTACAGATCATTGTATCCTGTATTGGTCTAACTCATAATAACAATACTGATAATTACAAATCATTGTGTCCTCTATTGGTCTAACACATACTAACAATACTGATAAATACAAATAATTATATCCTGTATTGGTCTTACATATACTGACGATACAGACAATTAAAGATCATTGTATACTGTATAGGTCTTTCACATACTAAGAATACTGATAATTACAAATCATTTTATCCTGTATTGATCTAACACATACTAAAAATGCTGATAAGTACAGTTCATTGTATCCTGTATTGGTCTAAAACATGTTAACAATACTTATAATCGCAGATCGTCGTATCCTGTATTGGTCTAACACATACTAACAATACTGATAAGTACAGATCATTATATCCTGTATTGGCCTAACACATACTGACGATACTGATAATTACAGATCGTCATATCCTGTATTGGTCTAACACATATTAACAATACTGATAATTACAGATCATTGTATCCTGTATAGGTCTAACTCATAATAACAATACTGATAATTACAAATGATTGTGTCCTCTATTGGTCTAACACATACTAACAATACTGATAAATACAGATCATTATATCCTGTATTGGTCTAACACATACTGACGATACAGACAATTACAGATCATTGTATCCTGTATAGGTCTAACATATACTAATAATTCTGATAATTACAAATCATTGTATCCTGTATTGGTCTAACACATACTAACAATACTGATAACTACAGATCATTATAACCTGCCTTGGTATAAACATACTAACAATACTGATAATTTCAGATCATTGTATCTGTATTGGTCTAACACATACTGAAGATACTGATAATTACATATCATTGTATCCTGTATTGGTTTTTAACATATTGACGATACCGATAAGTACAGATCATGTATCCTGTATTGGTATATTACATATTGACGATACTGATAATTACATATCATTGTATCCTGTATTGGACTAACACATACTGATGATACTGATAATTACAGATCAGTGTATGTTGTATTTGTCTCACACATACTATGAATACTGATAATTACCGATCAATGTGTCCTCTATTGGTCTGACACATACTAACAATACTGATAAGTACAGACCATTGTATCCTGTATTGGTCAAACACATACTAACAATACTGATAAATACAAATCATTTTATTCTGTATTGATCTAACACATACTAAAAATGCTGATAAGTACAGTTCATTGTATCCTGTATTGGTCTAAAACATGCTAACAATACTGATAATCGCAGATCGTCGTATCCTGTATTGGTCTAACACATACTGACGATACAGACAATTACAGATCATTGTATCCAGTAAAGGTCTAACATATATTAATAATTCTGATAATTACAAATCATTGTATCCTGTATTGGTCTAACACATACTAACAATACTGATAACTACAGATCATTATATCCTGCCTTGGGATAAACATACTAACAATACTGATAATTTCAGATCATTGTATCTGTATTGGTCTAACACATACTGACGATACTGATAATTACATATCATTGTATCCTGTATTGATTTTTTACATATTGACGATACCGATAATTACAGATCATTGTATCTGTATTGGTATATTACATATTGACGATACTGATAAATACATATCATTGTATCCTGTATTGGTCTAACACATACTGATGATACTGATAATTACAGATCAGTGTATGTTGTATTGGTCTCACACATACTAACAATACTGATAATTACAGATCATTGTATCCTGTATTGGTCTAAAACATACTGACGATACTGATAATTACAGATCATTGTTTCCTGTGTTGGTCTAACACATACTAACAACACAGATAATTACAGATCAGTGTATCCTGTATTAACTATTGTGTGTATCCTGCATTGGTCTAACACTTACTAACAATGCTGATAATTACAGATCATTGTATCCTGTATTGGTCTAACATATACTAACACTGCTGATAATTGCAGCTAATTGTATCCTGTATTGGTCGAACACATACTGACAATATTGATAATCACAGATCGTCATATACTGTATTGGTCTAACATATACTAACAATACTGATACTTACAGATCGTCATATCCTGTATTGGTCTAACACATACTAACAATACTGATAATTACAGACCATTGTATCCTGTATAGGTCTAACACATACTAACAATACTGATAATTACAGATCATTTTGTCCTCTATTGGTCTAACACATACTAACAATATTAATAATTGCAGATCATTGCATCCTGTATTGGTGTAACACATACTGACGATACTGATAATCTCAGATTGTCATATCCTGTATTGGTCAAATATATACTAACAATACTGATAAATACAGATCATTGTATCCTGTGTAGGTCTAACACATACTAAAATACTGATAATTACAGATAGTTGTGCCCTCTATTGGTCTAACACATACTAACAATACTGATAAATACAGATCATTGTATCCTGTATTGGTCTAACACATTACTGATGACGAAACTGATAACTACAAATAATTGTATGTGTATTGGTATAACACATACTAACAAGACTGGTAAGTACAGATAATTGAATCCTGTATAGGTCTAAAACATACTAACAATACTGATAATTACAGACCATTGTGTCCTCTATTGGTCTATTTCATTCTAGCAATATTGATAATTCCAGATCATTGGATCCTGTATTGGTCTAACACATACTAACAATACTGATAATTATAGATTATTGTGTCCTCTATTGGTCTAACACATACTAATAATACTGATAATTACAGATCATTATATCCTGTATTGGTCTAACGTATACTGACGATACAGACTATTACAGATCATTGTATCCTGTATAGGTCTAACACATACAAAAAATACTGATAATTACCGATCATTGTGTCCTCTATTGGTCTAAGACATACTTACAATTTGATAATTGCAGATCATTGTATCCTGTATTGATCTAACACATATTAACAATTCTGATAACTACAGTTCATTGTATCCGGTATTGGTCTAACACATACTAACAATACTGATAATCACAGATCGTCGTATCATGTAATTGGATCCTAAACACATACTACAACTAATTACTTGATAGCTACAGATCATTATAGCCTGTATTGGTCCTAACACATACTAACCATACTCGATAATTAACAGATCATTGTATCCTTATTGTCTAACAACCATACTAACCAAACAGATAATTACAGATCATATTGTATCTGTATTGGTCTAACACATACTACAATACTAATGATAAGATAACAGTCATTGTATCCTGCATTGTTCTAACACATGTATATACCTGATAATTACAGATCATTGTATCCTGTATTGGTCTAACACATAGTTACAATACTGATAACTACAGATCATTGTATCCTGCATTGGTATAAACATACTAATAATACTGACGATACTGATACTTACGTATCCTGTATTGGTCTATTACATATTGACGATACTGATAGTTACAGATCATTGTATTCCGTATTGGACTAACACATACTAATGATACTGATAATTACAGATCAGTGTATGTTGTATTGGTCTCACACATACTGACGATACTGATAATTACAATTCATTGTATCATGTATTGGTCAAACACATACTAACAACACAGAAAATTACAGATCAGTGTATCCTATATTAACTATTGTTTGTATCCTGCATTGGTCTAACACATACTAACAATGCTGATAATTACAGATCATTGTATCCTGTATTGGTCTAACACATAATAATACTGCTGATAATTTTATATCATTGTATCCTGTATTGGTTTAACACATACTGACGATACTGATAATTACAGATCATTGTATCCTGTATTGGTCTAACACATACTAACAATACTGATACATACAGATAACTATATCCTGTTTTGGTCTAACACATACTAACAATACTGATAACCACAGATCGTCATATACTGTATTGGTCTAACATATACTAACACTACTGATAAATACAGATCATTGTATCCTGTATTGGTCCAACACATACTAACAATACTGATAATCACAGATCGTCATATCCTGTATTGGTCTAACACATACTAACAATACTGATACTTACAGATCATTGTATCCTGTATAGGTCTAACACATACTAACAATAATGATAATGACAGATCATTGCGTCCTCTATTGGTCTAACAAATACTAACAATACTGATAATTACAGATCATTGTATCCTGTATTGGTGTAACACATACTGACGATACTGATAATCACAGAGTGTCGTATCCTGTATTGGTATAACATATACTAACAATATTGATAAATACAGATAATTGTATCATGTATAGGTCTGACACATACTAACAATACTGATAATTGCAGATCGTTGTGTCCTCTATTGGTCTAACACATTCTAACAATACTGATAATTACAGATCATTGTATCCTGTATTGGTCTAACACATACTAACAATACTGATAAATGCAGATCCTTGTACCTTGTATTGGTCTAACTCATACTAACCATATTGATAATTACAGATCATTGTATCTGTCTTGGTCTAAGACATACTAATGATACTGATAAGTACAGATCATTGTATCCTGCATTGTTCTAACACATACTAACAATACTGATAATTACAGATCATTGTATCCTGTATTGGTCTAACACATACTAACAATACTGATAACTACAGATCATTGTATCCTGTATTGGTCTAACACATACTGATGACGAAACTGATAATTATAGATGATTGTATGGTGTATTGGTATAACACATACTAACAATACTGGTAAGTACAGATCATTGCATCCTGTATAGGTCTAAAACATACTAACAATACTGATAATTACAGATCATTGTGTCCTCTATTGGTCTAACACATACTAACAATGCTGATTATTACTGATCATTATGTCCTGTATTGGTCTAACACATACTGACGATACAGACTATTACATATCATTGTATCCTGTATAGGTCTAACACATACTAAGAATACTGATAATTACAGATCATTGTGTCCACTATTGGTTTAACACATACTAACAATACTGATAATTACAGATCATTGTATCCTGTTTGGTCAAACACATACTAACAAGACTGATAATTACAGAGCATTGTATCCTGTATTGGTCTAACACATACTAACAATACTGATAATCACAGATCATTGTATCCTGTATTGATCTAATATATACTAACAATGCTGATAAGTACAGTTCTTTGTATCCTGTATTGGTCTAACACATACTAACAATAATGATAATCACAGATCGTCGTATCCTGTATTGGTCTAACACATACTGACAATGCTGATAATTACAGATCATTATATCCTGTATTGGTCTAACATATACTCATGATACTGATAATTACAGATCATTGTATCCTGTATTGGTCTAACACATACTAACAATACTGATAATTACAGATCATTATGTCGTCTATTTGTCTAACACATACTAACAATACTGATTATTACAGATCATTATATCCTGTATTGGTCTAACACATACTGACGATACAGACTATTACAGATCATTGTATTCTGTATAGGTCTAACACATACTAACAATACTGATAATTACATATCGTTATGTCGTCTGTTTGTCTAACACATACTAACAATACTAATTATTACAGATCATTATATCCTGTATTGGTCTAACATATACTGACGATACAGACTATTACAGATCATTGTATCCTGTATAGGTCTAACACATATTAAGAATACTGATAATTACAGATCATTGTGTCCTCTATTGGTTTAACACATACTAACAATACTAATAATTACAGATCATTGTATCCTGTATTGATCTAACACATACTAACAATGCTAATAATTACAGTTCATTGTATCCTGTATTGGTCTAACACATACTCACGACACTGATAATTACATATGTGTATCCCGTATTGGTCCTACACTACAGACATACTAAATTACAGACATTAGTTTGTCTAATTTGTCCTACATACTAGATACTGATTTATTACAGATATTATACCTGTATTTGGTCAACACATACTACAAGATATTACAGATCATATGGTCATTGATCGTTGTATGGTCCTAACACATACTCACGATCACTGAATAATTACAGATCATTGTATCCTGGTATTGGTCTACACATTACTACATAACTACTGATATACAGATACAAAGATAATTACAGATCAATGTGTCCTCTATTGGTCTAACACAAACTAACAATACGATTAATTACAGATCATTTATGTATTGGTCTAACACATACTAACAAAAATATTACGATCATTGTCCTATGCTAACACATACTAAAAATACTGATAAATACAGATCAATTGTATACTCTATAGTCCTACAACATATAAAAATACGATTACAGATCCATTGAATCTTGATAATGTTTAACACATACTAACAATAGCCAGATACTATCAGATCATTGTGTCGGTCTATGTTGTAACGGACATCAACTAACAATACTAGATACATACAGATCAATCATATCTTGTATGATCTATTACACATAACACAATGCTGATAATTACAGTTCTTTAGTAATCACTGTATTGGTCTAACACATACTAACAATACTGATAATCACAGATCGTCGTATCCTGTGTATTTGTCTAACACCATACTGACAATTACTGATAATTACAGATCATTATATCCTGTATTGGTCTAACATATACTCATGACTGATAATTACAGATCATTGTATCCTGTATTGGTCTAACACATACTAACAATACTGATAATTACAGATCATTATGTCCTGTATTGGTCTAACACATACTAACAATACGATTTAATACAGATCATATCCCTGATTGGGTATAACACATACTGAACGAATACAGATATTACTGGTATAACATTACTAATAATACTTGATCAGTATAACACATACTAAATTACTGATAATTAAACAGGTCATTATATCCTTTATATTGGTCTAACATACATACTAACAATACTGATAATTACAGGTCATTATATCCTGTATTGGTCTAACACATACTTACGATACTGATAATTACAGACCATTGTATCCTGTATTGATCTAACACATACTGACGATACTGACAATTACACAGCATTGTATCTGTATTGGTCTAAGACATACTAATGATACTGATACTTACAGGTCATTGTGTCCTGCATAGGTCTAACACATACTAACAATGCTGATAATTATATATCATTGTATCCTGTATTGGTCTAACACATCCTAACAATACTGATAACTACAGATCATTGTATCCTGTATTGGTATAACACATACTAACAATACTGATAATTACAGATCATTGTATCCTGTATTGGTCTAACACATACTAACAATACTGATTACTACAGATCATTGTGTCCTGCATTGATCTAAACATACGAACAATACTGATAATTTCAGATCATTGTATCTGTATTGGTCTAACACATACTAAGAATACTGATAACTACAGATCATTGTATTCTGTGTTGGTCTAATTCATACTAAGAATACTGATAGCTACAGATCATTGTATTCTGTATTGGTCTAACTCATACTAAGAATACTCATAACTACAGATCATTATATTCTGTATTGATCTAACACATACTAACAATACTGATAAGTACAGATCGTCGTATCCTGCATTGGTCTAACACATACTGACGATACTGATAAGTACAGATCATTGTATCCTGTATTGGTCTAACACATACTAACAATACTGTTAATTACAGATTGTCGTATCCTGTATTGGTCTAACACATACTGACGATACTGATAATTACAGATCATTGTATCCTGTATTGGTCTAACACATACTAACAACACAGATAATTACTGATCATTGTATTCTGTATTAACTATTGTTTGTATCTTGCATTTGTCTAGCACATACTAACAATGCTGATAATTACAGATCATTGTATCCTGTATTTGTCTAACACATACTAACGCTGCTGATAATTACAGATCATTGTATCCTGTATTGGTCTAACACATACTAACAATACTGATAAATACAGATCATTGTATTCTGTATTGCTCTAACATACACTAACAATACTGATAATCACAGATATAAATACAGATCATTGTATCCTGTATTGGTCTAACACATACTAACACTTTGAGATATCTCCAATTGAATTCGAGAGCTCTCCAAATGATTTCGAGAGCTCTCCAAACGATTCAGAGATAGCTCCAAATGATTTAGAGAGCTCTCCAAATCAAGTTATATAATACTCGCTACAAATGATTTCGAGAGCTCTTTAAATGATTTCGAGATATCATTAACTGATTTCGAGAGCTCTCCAAATGATTTCGAGAGCTCTCCAAATGATTCAGAGATAGCTCCAAATGATTTAGGGAGCTCTCCAAATCAAGTTATATAATGCTCGCTACAAATGATTTCGAGAGCTCTCTAAATGATTTCGAGATATCATTAATTGATTTCGAGAGCTCTCCAAATGATTTCGAGAGCTCTCCAAATGATTCAGAGATAGCTCCAAATGATTTAGGGAGCTCTCCAAATCAAGTTATATAATGCTCGCTCCAAATGATTTCGAGAGCTCTCCAAATGATTTCGAGATATCATTAATTGATTTCGAGAGCTCTCCAAATATTTATTGCTAACTCCATATATTTGGTGCTAGCTCTAAATATTTAGAGCTAACAATATATATTTGGGTTTATGTAGATTTGGCGTTCCATACAAGTACAAGTACAAAGCTCTTTATTCACTCAGTCCATACAAAATGGCATCATGAGGTACACGTCAATATTATTTGATACACGAGGCAAACAAGAATACTACAACGTTCTTGTCTAGATATTACAGTATACAAGGTATTGATGTGTTAACCCGTTGAACCCGAAAGCCCGCTATAGCGGTTTATGCAAACAGTGCAGAACCAGTAGCCCATTTCATCCACATTGCAAAGTATACTTTACTAGCAAAGTATACTTTGAGGGAGAAATTTTCAATTTTTTAAAAAAATTATTAATTTTTATTATACTGAATTTATTACATTATCACAGCCATTTAATGGCTGTGATAATGTAATAAATTCAGTATAATAATTCTGCATTCTTTTAATCATGAAATACATGCATTTCAGGAAAAATAAATGATTACTCCCTCAAAGTATACTTTGCTTGAAAAGTATACTTTGCAATTTTGATGAAATCGGCTACAGATGAGCCGGATCCTAACGAGTCGTCTCATCCGGATCTTAACTTTTTGAAAGAAATAATGTGTGTGGCTTTGTTACTGGCTGATCCTGGGGAAATCGTTTTATTGTGCAGACCAAGTTGAAATAATTACCGTATTGTAATTGTTTTATATAAGGTAATACTAATAATAGCTGAAAATGTTGGATTCTTTAGTGCTCTTAAGTAAAATAATGAAATTGTGCATCAAAACTAAGTTCTTATCATACTTTTGTTTTTATGAAAAGGCAGTTCGGTGGCCATTTTGAAATTTAAAAGATGATAGTGTATGAGAAACGGTATCCATATACTTCTTACTTGATACCATGAGGTGAAACGATAGGCATAAATTTACACTTCTACTTGTCAAATAGACTAGCCTATTTGAAAACGTATATTTCTGGCGGCCATCTTGAAAATATGAACGCCATGCGTGGACAAAATTAATATTTTTCTACTAGCAGCATGTATAATAGCTATTAGTTCGATCTTCTGAGCAATTTATACTATTACATGGTCAATGGAAACTTCAGATTATCCTATACATATCACTTTATAGACACCAAACATGCATGAAGTTCAATTAAATTGAAATGACATTGAACAAGATTTGAAAAAATTGCACCTGGATTTTTTGGAAACCTTATACATTCAAGTTCATAAAAACATCGGGTGCCAAAAATTAACATGAGGTGCCGGATTCTTATACATATATGTACATTTGCCCCCGGACTACGGTATGGAGATCTGGCTTATGGTACAAGTTGCGTAAATACAACATTAACGGGAAATGTTTCACTTTAAAACATGTACAGTAATATTAAATCATGTGTAATGGTTAATGGCGACAAATTATATTTTCCATGTAATAAAGGCGTCCGGCAAGGGGAAAACTTGTCACCATTTGTATTCTCATTGTACTTAAATGATTTAGAAGATTTTCTTGAAAGCAAAAATGTAAGAGGTATAGAATGTAGACAGCATGAACTAGAAGACGATTTATTTGCTTATCTTAAATTATTCGTACTACTATACGCAGATGATACAGTAATATTAAGTGAATCAGCAGAATATTTTCAAAATGCAATAAATGAATATGAACGATATTGTCATGAATGGAGACTAATTGTTAATACTAGTAAAACGAAGATAGTAGCGTTTTCTAATAACCGGAGAAACAATAATCACGAATTTTTCTACCAAAATAATATCCTTGACTTAGTCACCGAATATAAATATCTTAGACTTTTCATAAATAAAAACGGTTCATTTACATCAATGAAACAACATATAGCAGAACAAGGTATTAGAGCAATGTATAGTCTAATAAAAAAGGTCAAAGTCATTAAATTTACCTATAGATATGCAGATAGACCTATTTGACAAACTCGTCAAACCGATACTAACATATGGAAGTGAGCTTTGGGGATTTGGAAACATAGATGTAATAGAAAGGGTCCAGCTAAAATACCTAAAGGTAATATTAAATATGAAAAAAGCAAACCAAATGTTATGGTATATGGCGAAACTGGTGTAGTTCCAATATATGTAGATATTCAAACAAAAATGGTTTCTTTTTGGGCAACACTAAATAATTCAATTGACAGAAAATTAGCATCAATATTTTATACTATTATACACAGTTTTTACAGAAATAAGACAAATAACAAAGAACGAAAATTTAAATGGATTACGGCGGTTAAAGATATTTTGATAAAATGTGGGTTAAACGGGATGTTTGATTCACATACATTCCCGAATGAAATATGGTTGAAATCAACTGTAAACAAAAGTTAAAAGGCTTATATATTAATGAATGATTTAGCAGTGTTCGAGAATCATCATCTTGTTTAAATTATAGAATATATAAAACACCATTTGGATTTGAAGAATACTTGGCTATTCTTTTAAATAAATGTAGAAACATATATATAAGATTTAGAACAAGAAATCACAAGCTACCAGTAGAAACAGGACGATGGAAAAGAATACCATTGAATGAAAGACAATGCATAACCTGTAAAAATGACATAGGAGACGAATACCACCATCTGTTAGGCTGCAAGAATTTGAAACACTTAAGGAAACATTATATTAAACCTTATTACTATAATAATGCAAACAAATACAAATTTGAAACACTAATGGCTAATAAAAATGTCAACGATTTGAAAAAATTTATACAGATAATTACGTTTATGTACGACAAGCTCTCCCACACATATATGTTCAGATTACCTTTTCAACTTAACTGTGGTCAGATATAATACTTTATACAGTAACAATTCACTTGAAAATATACTTCATGTACAAAAATAATAAATTCATCTTACTCGTTGGAGGTACTTGTATGTGGTGCAGCATCACTACATATAACACATCTTGCCGATAGTCACCATAGGAACGAATTAGTTAAAATTATATATTTATTGGGCAGTCTAAATCCATGTCGGATTGCACAAAAGCGCCATCTGACCGGGATCTACACTGTTCGGAACAACGGTAACATGCGTTCTGTCTCGTCATGATGCACAGTAAGCAGTGCCCATGATTCATGTAAATGCTATTTCCTGAAGCCTTGTTCACATTTCTTGAAACTATAAACTTCATGTTGCCATATGTATGAACTGGGTGATTAAAGGAATATTGTATTATTGTATTGCTGAGATCTGTGTGTCAGAAGTTGAAAACATGCTAAGCACGCGTATTAGCTTGTATTGTTTCGGTACCGGTGCACCATTCGTTTGTGGCTGGCAGTATGCTCAATACACGATCTACATTAGGATGTATTCAGTATTGAGACTTAGGGAACAAAACTGGCCAAAATAGAAAATAAACGAATGTAGGACATATTTTATCCAACTGAGTTACACACACGTTTCATAGTTACAAGTTCGTATAATTTGGAATCAACTGTCTATGTAATAAACTATATGATATTTGAATGTGTTTTCCCAGACCAGAGTTTTTATCAACGGCGTATGCAAGGGGTGTTGATCAATTACCCGGACATGTCATATAGATTTGTCATCTTTTATCGCATGTCAACCAAATTGGGATATCTCGTAGCCTCCCATGTAATGTCTCCCATTAGGCCAAGACAAAGTATGAAAATAATGTTCATAGCTCGTGTTGCAGTTGCTAATGTAACGTCATGTTTTGGATTGCGGCCCAAGTAATGTAATTTCGTATGAATAATTTTCAAATAAGGCAGAGTGAGAAGTGTTGGCGTTTCCTTTTTGTTTCCTGCTGTCTGAAATAATTTTGGGGAATAAGAGCGACCTTCTTTAACATTTCGTATGCGACGAAACATTTTAAAAATCTGACATCATGACCGGAAATGACGATGTTCACCGACTGCCAGCTCTATGTAAGAGGAAAAACCAAGATATTATATTAAAGTTTGTATTTTAACACAAAACACGAGATATTGATGAGGAGAGAAAGTCCATCATCGGGATGACAATATACGAACGATACAGTTGGATAGACAATGGACATGAAGGCGCGAAAGGCATGGCCAGACAAAGTAAAAGTCTTGGTCGACTGACCACTTTTCGTGAAATGCCAGATCGGTTGAACTCATTGTGTGATTAGAAAGATTTAAATATGAGGAGACATATGGCTAGATGGATCCCGATGATGGTGAACATGTAGCAGAAAGCCAAACGAGTTACCAATTTCCCTCGAGTTTTAGGATAGTTGAAATGACATCTGTACATTTTTCCAATTGAGTGGTTACAGTGGATGAATCTATTATCAAATATCGTCGATTGAAGAGTTATTCAATCCTCCATATTCGCCCAATCCTGCCCCATGTGATTTCATTTTTTAATACCGTACGCGAACAGCCGCATAAAGGGAATCCACTTCGACAACATCAGCAGTCAATAATGTTACTGCCGGTATTTCAGGTGGTATGTTTCAACAAAGGTGAATTGCATTGCCTGACTTAGCTGTCGGAAGTGCATGTAGCATAAAACAAATTGTTGTACCGTTTATTTCGAAAAATAATAACCCATTGTGCAAGCATGAATGAAAGCATATTACTATATTTAAGGTTATTTAGGAATCAAAGTGCAATGTAAGTGAAAACTTCGCTGATTTGTAGCCAGTTAAATTATGCGTTCACCAATTTGAATTCATGAGGAAAACCGACGATTAAATTATGCGTTCACCAATTTGAATTCATGAGGAAAACCGACGAAAACGAGTGACAATGTCAAAGAACGACAGTTAGGCGACAATGTACAGCCTCTCAAGCATTTGTAAGTTATTGATGTTGCGAGGAACTCGTGCAAATATCCTTGCTATTATATTTTGTCACGACACCATTGCCATAACGTCAAACATGGATTCACGTTCATTGACATCACAAGTGCGTGATGTCACGACGTCATAATATGTGTACTGAGGCATCGCGTCTGATATTAGTGAAAGTTTCAGTAAGTTATCATTTTCCGTTTTCTGTTGACACCAATAAACGTAAATGGGTTTGGCAAAATGTAAAATTTTACGGCGACGTTAGACAATTTGAATCGTCGTTTTTCCGACGTCGTTTACCGCTTTTCACAACGTTGTCATTAAGCCCGGTTATCGTATGGCGCGGCCCATATATTATATAGTTATCTAGTTTTTCATACAGAGATGCGAATAATTTTCTGTTCTAAAAAAAAAAAAAAAAAGGTTCTGAAAAGGGGTGTGGCCATGTCCGCACGGCCGCACCCATTGTTACGCCTATCTGATGGCTTTGATCAGGGTAGAATTTTGACCAGAGTGTAGATAGGCTCATATCTGCATCTTCCAATTTTACCCGTAATGTAACCTACACCAGTCATCCAGAGAGCATGTCCAGAGTGCTCCTGCGCGATGCAGATCGAAAACTTTACAGCGCGTACAAGTACAACTACAACAAATATAATGCACTCAGTACTGTCTATTCCACGTTTTGTTGCCGACGAACGTTTGGCTATTAAACAAATTAAAGCTAAAAACTATTTAAAAGTAAGTACTTTTTTATCAATAACAAAAAAAATCACCCTCCCCCAAAAAAGTTATTTGATGAAATTCCATCAAATATTGATTTTATTGTGAAAAACCGATTTTCCTATGGGAATTTAACATTAAAATATTTTTTTTATTTGTGGACCGATTTTCAAAATTTAACTTTTGTTTTCTTAGTTATATCATTGTCAAGCGATATCGTCAGGTTTCGGAGTCAATTTCCAAATTATTTCGTTTTTTGATCCTGAAGGATCAAACAAAGAAAACATTTGGAAATTGGATATATTTTTTATTTGTGGACCGATTTTCAAAATCTAACTTTTGTTTTCTTAGTTATATCATTTTCGCCAGGTTTCAGAGTCAATTTCCAATTTTTTTCGTTTTTTTGATCCTGAAGGATCAAACAAAGAGAAAATTTGGAAATTGACTCCCCATATTAAATTCCCATAGGAAAATCGGTATTTGGGGAGGGTGACTGTTTTGTTACTGATGAAAAAGTACTTACTTTTAAATATTTTTTAGATTTAATGTGTTTAATGGCCAAATGTTCGTCGGCAGCAAAACGTGGAACAGACAGAAGTACGGGAGGTTTGCAGCGTTACTTTCCGGAGCTAGTAAGGTACATGTTATGGTATCCCCCACCCCCCCCCCCCCCCCCCGCCCACATGAACCCGAGAGATGCATAAAATACTTACTTCTTCCTCTGTATTGTATCACTAAGTTGTGCAATGTAACTGATGTATGTATAACTCGGTCTGAAATATCCAGCTAGTTTGTAACGCGTGATTTAATTTGAAAGGAACACACCCGGAGATTTTAAGACCGTGTATTAAATTTCACACTGTGATATATTTTTAGATCATGACTACAATTAATCGGATGGATTCTGGAAGTTTCAGTACTTGTTGTTTTTGTTAGTACCACGTGATCATACACCTAGATAACAAGGGAGACAATAAGTATGCTGACAACTATAGGCCAGTAAGTCTGACCAACATACTATCTGTTACGTTTTGAATGTATGGGTATGAATAAACACAGCACGACTATTCTTGATTATAGTTTTATATCTAAAGCACGGATATGTAATTCAGTGTAAGGCCGGAATATGTGTCTCTGTAGCTGCTATTGTAGAGGTTTAAATACAGTGTATTCCAGCAGCCTAGAAGTGTATACTGGCTTATAGGTAGACAGTGTATGTATGTTATTAAATACATAACATCCCCCTTTCTTTATCAAAGTTTTATAGCGAAAACTTTTAACAGTGTCAGCTTGATGCAAGGATCAGCGTTCTGGATTTCTGTCTCTTAAAATTAGCGGTGTGCAGCCTTCACTGACCATGGCTGGTAACACATGTAATTTGATACTGCAGCCTATTAGAGTCAGCTGTGGAGGTAGCTGTCCTGTTATCAAACAGTATCAGTCCGTATTGTTTCATCTGCAGGGTGTGTTGACATCTAACAGTTAATTGGCTGACCTGAGCAATGAGATTAAAACAATAAACCTGTGCCATGTTTAATTATTGTTTGTCAGCTGAAACTAAAACAAGCGAACTACGCATAACATGACCTATATACAACAGTAATCCACTTTTATGGAATGTGGCTGGCTTGTTGGCTTGGAAAGTATGAGAAATTAATAGTGCTCCAGATAATCACATTAATTCCAATTTTGAGAATTTTCACTTTTACTCTGCTTTAAGCACTATTAAAATATATCCACTAGACAGAATAAACACTTCTGATATTTGGAACTTATTTAGAACACATATTTGTATGCACACTAAATAGCTTAAAAACTTATCACCGATTTGATTGTCTCAGGATAGCATTACGCTGTTTTCATAAATAACAGAACACTGCTGTAATCACTGACTCTGATATCTGAGTGGAGTTTTTATTGCCCTTCCATATCTGGTTTTGTAAGGTGAATTTGGAGATGGAACTGCACGAGTTGATGGTGCTGGTATCTTCAGATCAGACTGCATAGAGTCTTCATTATTCCGGTTGTTTCCGGCGTTGTTCGGTACCTGTCCGGATGGATCCTGATCATCGGATTCGGACAGTGCAGCTGGAAATGCAGCTCTGGTGGCTCTCAGGTGTTTGCGATTTCGGCGGTATTTCTGTCCCGCTGGTGTTTCCACAACATACGAGCGAGGCGAGTTGTGACCGCTGATCACCTTTGCAGGTTTCCACTGGCTTTTACCATTGTTTCTCATGACAACGTTATCTCCAGTTTGTAGTGGTTGTAACTCTGGACCACTGTGGTTGTCAAACTGTAGCTTTTGCGTTTGGTGTCGACATTGCATGCGGCTTTTAACGTCTGCTAACACATGCGGTTGAAGCAATGACGCTGCTGTCGGCAATTTTGTTATGAGTCTGCGTCCGAGAAACATTTGTGCTGGTGATAGTCCTATGTCATCAATAGCTGTCTTTCTGTAATTCAACATTGTCATGTACGGATCTTTGGATTTTCTCAGTAACGACTTCACAGTTTGCTCTGCACGCTCAGCTAATACATTTCATTGGGCGTAATGTGGAGACGAGGTTACGAGTTTGAACCCATAGTCCTTCGCAATGTCACGAAATTCTCGACTGACAAAGTTTGTGGCATTGTCACATTAAAGTTCATCGCAAATACCATACTTTGAAAATTGACTTTTCAGGTAGTGAATGGTATTTCCACTTGATAAATTGTCGAGTTTGGAAATTTCGATCCACTTTGAATATCGATCCACTGTGAGCAGGTAGTGATTGTTCTTGTAATCGAACACATCGGCTGATACCTGTGCCCATGGTCTGTCTGGTATGTCCATGTTTATTAATGGTTCCTTTGCGTTACTGTTCTGGTTGTGTGCACAAGTGCTGAATTGTGACACTTCGTTTTCAATGTCTGAAGACATTCCTAACCAAAAGAGTGTGTCTCTCGCGCGAGCTTTGCACTTAACTATTCCTAAGTGAGACTCATGAATAGTGTTCAGCATTTCAGCGCGTAGTGTTTTCAGCACTATCAGTTTCTGTGGAATAGGCAAGTATGACAGGATGTTGACGTTAATGTCAGATGTCCCTAAGTCTTCACGTGTTTCATTAGCGTATCAGCTAATGCCATTAACTTTCCTGGTTTGTACACGACCTTAATGTCATACTTCTCTAAGTCTAGTAGCATTCTTTGCAATCTTGGTGGAGCCTGATGTAACGGCTTTGTAAATATCGCGTGTAGCGGTTTATGATCCGTTTCGCAGATCACTTCACGGCCGTAGAGATACTCGTGAAACTTGTTACATCCATATTTGATTGCCAATGTCTCGAGTCTATCACTGCGTAATTCTGCTGTGATGTTTTAAGTGCTCTTGAAGCATATGCCACGGGTTGATCTTCTTGCAGGTGAACTGCACCGAGGCCCTTACGACTAGCATCTACGGATAGTGTCACAGGTTTGGACATGTCGAAGTACTTCAGTACAGGACAACTTGTGACTTTGTCTTTCAGCTCCTTGAATGCGTTTTCATGTTCGTGTTCCCAAGTCCATTGGGACTCTTTCTCAATTAATTGTCTGAGAGGCGCGTTGATCTCAGCCATGTTTGGAATGAATTTTCCCAAGTACTGTACAAAACCCAAGAAGTATCTCAGTTCATTGACATCGGTGGGTCGCGGCATCTCTTGTACAGCTCGAACATTCTCTGGGTCAGGTTTGACACCTTGACCTGTCAGAACATGGCCAACGTAGTTAACACTACTTTTTTCTGAATTCGCATTTAGCTGCATTCAATTTCAGATTGTTCTTACGAATTCTGTCCATGACGTTTTTCAGTCTCGCATCATGCTCCTGAACGTCTCTTCCCCAAACTAGTATGTCATCGACGATCGCGTCACATCCATCAATGTCCTGTTTCATGGTGGATATTGTTTTCTGGTATACCTCAGAAGCGGACTTAATTCCGAACGGTAGCCTGGTGAAACTGTATCTGCCAAATGGCGAATTAAATGTGCAGAGTTTCTGACGTCCTCTGATAATTGAATCTGCCAATACCCATTTGAAGCGTCCATTTTGCTAAACACTTTTGCCTCTGGGATGTCCGATATGATGTCCTCGATAGTTTTCATAGGATAATGTTCACGCAATATTGCCTTATTCAGTTCACGTGGATCTAAGTAAATTATGACCTTGTTATTTGGTTTGATGACTGTCACCATTGAATTCACCTAGTCTGTTTGTTCTGATTGTTTCTTAATTACGCCTGATTGTTCCATTTTCTTAAGGTGTTTCTTAACCTTTTCTTCCAAAGCTAATGGCAATTTCCGAGGCGCATGAATCACTGGTTTGACTGATTCATCAATTTGGATTTTGTACGTTCCAGGGAGACAACCCAAACCATCAAACACATCTATGTATGAGTTCATAATGTCACTTGGAACTTTGGTACTTTGATTTTCAGTGACACGGTCAACTTGATCAACACGTTGATCGCACCCAAAACTGTTGGCGCTTTAACATTGACGACATGAAAATCAATATCAAAAGTGTTACCTTTGATAACGCAAGGCAATTTGACAGTCCCAACAGATTTCAGTTTATGGCCACTGTATGACGTAAGCAGAGAATTTGATTTCTTCAATGCCGTTTTCACGCCTGTTTTCTGAAATGCATCCATTGACATCACGTTACATTTTGCACCAATGTCGATTTGCATTAGCATTGGCTTCTTGTAAACAGTTGTTTCTACCGTGCAATCGTCTGATATTTTGTTTACTGACCATTCTGTCAGCATTCCAACGTAATTACTGTCACTGCAATTCCTGTCACTGTCGTCAATGGTGTGTAGTAGTATATGAGAGTCAAAATGATACCACCTGCCTCTGGAAGCACCCCGCTATGCGCGGTGCCTCCCATCAGGAGGTGGTATCATTGTTGACTCTCACATACTACTTGGATTTTCCCCCACTGTTCGCACGGTATGGATGAGAAGAGTGAAACTATTTTTCAGCAACCGCGAGACCACATACTTCCTCGAGCGGTCGGATAGGAACGCCGTTGTCATGCAGTTGTTTACCATACCGATCTCGTTTGCAAGGGTAGAAGTTAAGAAATGTTTTAGGTCCAGCCGCGGCGCGAACTCACAACACACGTCTCCGTAGAGTGGCGCCTTAGCCCACACGACCACCGAGGCTGTTATGAAATATAAACCTGAAGATAAACACTACCTAGTGTTGTTCAATGTCGATAAGGTGAAATACACCCTATTAGAGATAAGAATCCCTATGTTATACTCAGTATACTACAGTAATCTGTCATACATAGCAGGGCTGTCATACATATCAAGTCACAACAATTTACATCATATTAGAGATAAGAATCCATTGGTTATACTCAGTATATATAATCACACAATGGTTCTAGTTAATTGTGCGTGGTTGAAAACAGGTAGTCACGAGAGGTGTCATCGTACCGATATTTACGAGTATTGCAAGCATCACCGGTCATGGATGCGAAGAGGATCCGTTTCGCCTCGCCCATGTAGGTATTGCGGGGTAGGGACCAGATCCGAGTCACTGCTATGTCCACCATGCGGTGGCACTCGCGCTACTCATCGACTGGTTAACAAGGAATTACGTGCTCGCAAGCATTATCGTTTAGTAATAATTCAAATCAGAAAGTCAGTTAGAAAGATAGAACCGATCTGATGTGTAGTTTGTTTCCTCACACGCATCACAAACAACAAGCAGACGACAATGTTACAATTACACGGGTTATGAACATGCACATTAGGTGTCCACTTTAGAGAGGTTCCGCTGTACATGCAAATTAGGTGTCCAGTTTAGAGATGTTCCATCTTACATGTATATTAAGTGTCCAGTTAGACAGGTTCCACTGTACAAGCATATTCGGTGTCCAGTTTAGAAATGTTCAACCTTACATTCATAGTAGGTGTCCAGTTTATAGAAGTTTCACTGTACATACATATTCGGTGTTTGATGTGTAGTTTGTTTCTCACACGCATCACAAACACCAAGCAGACGACAATGTTCCAATTACACTGGTTATGAACATGGATTTATAGCCGAGTGTATCCTTATCGACGGTATGTAAACTGGTTATCGATGTACACAGACGGTATGTACATGGGTTATTTATAACCACTTAGCGAGGTTATATAGTTCACACGATATCTTCGGGGATGGCTCGTTATTTTATTTTTAATAATTTAAAACTGAACACCCCCTATTATTATATAGAAAACATAACATAATATAAGAATACTTAACTTTATATACGAGAAATAAACACATTTACATCGCTGGGACGCCAGCAATATAGTCTCAGCGCTGAGATCGGTTTCGCCTGTGAGCACCTCACAGACTGCTCTACGCTTTCATGCGGATGGAGGCAATGAGGAGGAGGGGTCCGCGGTAGATAATCGCTGGGGGTGTATAACATGTGAGCATACCACCTCGCTAAGCCGAAAAAACGAAAGAAAGAAAAAAAGCGCAAAAGCTTAGCGAGGTGGGCCCAGAAGGGTTTTGCTGGCGCGAGTTTGAGCCTCGGGTGGGGTGGGGTATTTTTTTTTTTCTCTTTTCGATGGACCCCCCGATCCATTCTTTTTCATATATATATATATACCTCTCTCCCACTGGACAAGCCGAAAAGGTTTTATGTTCCGTATGGAGGGGCCGACTGTATGGTGGAGGGATATCCTGCTGCCTCAAACACGCGAATAAGCATATCACGTCCCGAGGCAGGCGAGCAGACTTTCTCTCGCCGGCCCTCCCCTCCATGACGAGTTTGTTTATGTCTTCGTCCGCGAGAATTTGTGGTCGGGCCTTGGACCGGATCGTGCCCTTTAATTCCTGGTACCTGGCTATTCGATCGTGCTTTCGACTCTTGGCCTCTAGTTTTCTACCCACGAGTCTGACCGTTATGCAAAGCAGTCCAGCCCCCGCCGCTGTCGCACTCAAGACCACCGCGACCGGCGCGGCGACGATTTTTGATAATAAAGACACACTTCCTACGCCGCTTACAACGGAAGCTGAGGCTAACGTGGTGCTCACCCCTTCGACTATATTGAATGCCCGCCTATATTTTTTCGCATGACCCGCCCGTGTCTTTCCCTCGTGCTGTAGAATCTGTTGTATCTCGACGATCCTGGTCATCCTAAAGAATGCCGTTTCAGCCGTCCCTGAAGGTAAGTGTGGATATAGTTTCTCGTCATTCATCATAAATCAAGTTATATTAACAGTGTCACAACAGTGGAGAAAGTCGCTTGGTCAGCGACTTTTGTTACAAAGTTAATAACACTACCGGCGGAAACTTTAATTGCAGTGTCATCATCGAATATCGTAAACCCTGACCTCTGACCCACGTGCTTGGTGATGCCAGCCTTCTGCTCTACCCCGTTCAGGATGAGATTCACTCGGACTTCGATAGCGGCGTGCCCCTTAAAGTTGACCGAGCAGACCGCCATTCCCAGAATCGTCCCGGACACTGCCATGGTGTATCCCCCATATCTGTTGCTCGCGTTGGCACCGAATGAATATTCGTAGGCCCCCTCGCCCAGTGAACCCCGCTCCTCTGCAAAAACTGTTATGATGGCTTTTCGAGCATGCAATCGCCGAACGTGCGCAATCGCCGTAGCCGCCTCTGTGTGGGCCTGCGTTATCATTCCCTCCAGCCTTTTCATTGTGGCTTCATCATATGCTGCGCCCGCGAAGGGAACGTCCTGTTCTGCGCTGGAACTATCTGGGCCGTATATGCTCATGATTAATATACAAATATATATATTTTGATTTTTTTTAATCCGTCACCAAGGAATCCGCTACCACTACGCAATTAATAGTATCACGGGTGTAATGATATACTAGTTTAGAATTGTCATAGCCTTATCGTGTGTCGCACCCCTTTCGGGGGTAAATAACGCTTCTCTTTTGCTTGTTTTTTATCAACTGCGCATGCGCGACAGAGTGCGTATTTTTTTCAATGAACGACAAACCGAAGTTATTTCATGCGACACACACACTATACACACCGGTCATGTAATGACCGTCAAATGAGACATCACTCAATAATACATTTTTTTTATGTTTTATACAAAAATAAGACGATTGAGAGGTATTTATAATTTTGACAACTGAGGACGTCCTCAGTCGTACCAAGTGTCCTCACTTGATGCTGTGTATCCAGGTCAATGTCCTCAGTCGAAGGTGCTTACAAACACAGAGACACAGACACACACACATACACAGAGACACAGACAGACACAGAGACACAGAAGACATCTATAGGTGGTTACGTGACGTTATTCTGGATGTATCCACAATACTGTCTGTATACCGCCTCGTACTTAAGACCGTCACTTGTGTCAATACAATACAATACAATACAATGGATTTATTCAGTGAAGTAGGCCTTAGGCCCATAACACACACAACACACTAAAACAAGCGCCAAACCTAATATGTCATAGTTAATGGAGGCTGACAATGTAGGAAAGTCAAGATATCGTCGTAATACTATATACCGACGTACATGTATTCCATATAACCTACCCACAAGTATCAACCTCGTCAGCCGGTAAAATTATATCTTCTTTTTAAAACATGAAAAACAAAACGTGCAATTTTTCTGATAACGGTTGGATTTTGTATCGAAATCAGTCTATAATAGTTATGTTGAGAGCTGTCTAATAATTGATGATGTTGACAATACCATCACATTATTATAGATGTCCGTATTTTACGCGCAGCATATATGTACATGGCTAAACAGTTTATATGTTTCCTATTTTTTGAATGTAGCAGATCACACATTGTATACACACTACACCTATACCTATAAAATGCAGGAATATATCTCCCTCTAGTGTCATTCGGAGCGACGTGTACAGAAATTGGCCTCTCGGCCACGGAATGGATCCCGTCAAATAAAAATGACTCTGCCATTTTGAGCCCGTAAAATAACTCTGTCATTTTCGAGCTCTGGTCCCTCGGCCACGGAATGCCACGGAATGCCACGGAATGAATGTCTGGCCTCTCGGCCACGGAATGGACTTGGAACCATTTGAACCATTGGAACCATAATTCAGAGGGACATGGTAGACGACAACGGGAGGCCGCCGTTTTTGAACCCTCTGTTGGGACATCCACACAGAGACGATCGCACTTTCACCTAAAGAGACAACGACAGCGGTTCATGAAAATGCATGCCCATCTCCAGTGAACAAATACTCATGGCACCAGTGCCAGCGCTGCCTGCTTTAGATGGTGGTCGCGACTCTTGTGAACCATTAGGCTAGACGACCACGGGAGGCCGCCGTTTTTGAACCCTCTCTTGGGACATGCTAGACGACCAGGGCAGGCCGCCGTTTTTCAAACCTCCCATTTGATAGCTAGAATTTGGGACGGACATGGTGCCGACCACGGGAGGCCGACTCGCTCTCGTTCTCCAAGGTACGGTGTGCCTGCCGTACAACCACGTACAACCAGCTATCGGTCTCGACTACACTCTCTCGTTGTGCTGCAATGGTTGCCAGCCAGAGCAGTCCCAGGGTGCATAGTCGAAGGCGCGACAAGCTGGACAACACAGAGTCGAGACACATCAAGAAAACAAGTCACACTTTCAACGAAACGGACAAAGGGGACACGCAAACGTACCGAGCTCCACAAGGACTCTCAAGACGCCTCGAAAGCATCACGCATCGCCGCGAATACGCCGAGGACATCGGGAAAATACCATATTAGCAGAGCAAGTCCGCAGAATTAAGAAGCCTACACCCGAGTCGAGGAAAGTGTGAGCGTGGCGGCAGCTTGCTCTATATCCGCGTCTCGACTTGGTTGCCAAGCCATTAGAACATCTCGACGGATGTCCATATCATCAATCCTTCGAGATAAAGATCCCACCTCTACCTCTCTGCCAACAGGTACCGTTCTCTTAAAGGTTGCCAAGCCTTTACAAGGTACAGTGTGTCAGCCTGCCAGACGAACATGGTGGCGACCACGGGAGACCGACTCGCTCTCGCTCTCAAAGGTTGCCAAGCCTTTACAAGGTACAGTGTGCCTGCCTGCCGGACGAACATGGTGGCGACCACGGGAGGCCGACTCGCTCTCGCTCTCAAAGGTTGCCAAGCCTTTACAAGGTACGGTGTGCCTGCCTGCCGGACGGACGGACGACCACGGGAGGCCGACTCGCTCTCGCTCTCGCTCTGGCTATCGCTTTCGCTCGGGACATGCTCACCATGTCGCCTTTATAACGGACACAGTCAATATCGAAAACGGGTCTGGCGGGGGCGGCGCCCCACCTCTCCGGAAGCACAGTGTGCAGGTCGGAAGCACAGTGTGCAGGTTGCCAAGCCATTATAACACTGTCGCAGCCAGCCTTCGAGAGGTCAAAAAACACCGCAAAGAGACGACAAGTCCTTCCCTCCACAATATCCTCTTAGTGCGGCCTTCAGGCAGGCGTCACTGGGGTTAGACACGCGAGAGCGTAAAGACCCCACCTCTCTCGAAGCACCAAGTGCAACATGCACTTCGAGAGGTCCAAAAACACGCAAAGAGACGACAAGTCCTTCCCTCCACAATATCCTCTTAGTGCGGCCTTCAGGCAGGCGTCACTGGGGGTCGAGACGACGATGAGAGCTAGCTACCCCCACTCAGGTGAAGGGCTCGGGCGGGTGCCCTAGCCAGTCGATTTAGTGCGGCCTGCAGGCAGGCGTCACTGGGGTGGACACGCGAGAGCGTAAACACCCCACCTTCGAGAGGTCCAAAAACAAAGCAAAGAGACGAAAAGTCTATACCTCCACAATATCATCTTAGTGCGGCCTTCAGGCAGGCGTCACTGGGGGTAGACACGCGAGAGCGTAAAGACCCCACCTCTCTCGAAGCAGTGAAGATCGCAATGGAAAACGGGTCTGGCGGGGGCGGCGGTCGTGGACAGCTAGCTACCCCCACTCAGGTGAAGGGCTCGGGCGGGCGCCCTAGCCAGTCGATTTACTGCCGCCTGCAGGCAGGCGTCACTGGGGTGGACACTCGAGAGCGTAAAACACAAAACTGGGGTGGACACGCCAGAGCGTAAAGACCCCACCTCTCTCGAAGCAGCCACCTCACTCGAAGCAGTAAAGATCGCAATGGAAAACGGGTCTGGCGGGGGCGGCGGTCGTGCGTCAAGGGGGACGCACGGACAACGCTGTTTGAAACTCGCGCCGAGATGACGCTGCTGCCCTCGAGACGACGAGGACAGCTAGCTACCCCCACTCAGCTGAAGGGCTCGGGCGGGCGCCCTAGCCAGTCGATTTAGTGCGGCCTGCAGGCAGGCGTCACAGGGGTGGACACGCGAGAGCGTAAACACCCCACCTTCGAGAGGTCCAAAAACAAAGCAAAGACACGACAAGTCTATCCCTCCACAATATCCTCTTAGTGCCGCCTCACGGCAGGCGTCACTGGGGGTAGACACGCGAGAGCGTAAAGAGCCCACCTCTCTCGAAGCACCAAGTGCAACATGCACTTCGAGAGGTCAAAAAACACCGCAAAGAGACGACAAGTCATTCACTTCCACAATATCCTCTTAGTGCCGCCTCACCAGGCGTCTGGGGGGTACACGCGAGAGCGTAAAGAGCCCACCTCTCCGAAGCCAAGTGCAACATGCATTCGAGAGGTCCACCGCAAAGAGACGACAAGTCATTCACTCCACAATATCCTCTTAGTGTGGCCTTCAGGCAGGCCTCACTGGGGGTAGACACTCGAGAGCGTAAAGACCCCACCTCTCTCGAAGCAGTCAAGATCGCAATGGAAAACGGGTCTGGCGGGGGCGCGGTCGTGCGTCAAGGGGGACGCACGGACAACACTCTTTGAAACTCGCGCCGAGATGACGCTGCTGCCCTCGAGACGACGAGGAGAGCAAAGAGACGACAGCTAGCTACCCCCACTCAGGTGAAGGGCTCGGGCGGGCGCCTTAGCCAGTCGATTTAGTGCCGCCTTGTGTGCACCTCTACCTCTCCCTCTCCCTCTCCGACACCAGAACACTCACAAATGCGGCTTGATCGGCTAGATGATCAAGACGCCGTCACCAAAGGTATGTACGGACGTCAACCCCGAGCAGAAATCACCACGAGATAACATGCCCGTTAGCCTCAATACAGAGGGAAAACGGAAACATAAAACGTACAATCAATCTGGTAGCGACTCCACACAGGCTATCCCTCCGCAATATCCTCTTAGTGAGGTTGCCAACCGGGACTGTCCACAAGATTCACGCCCGTCTCAAGCAACCGTAGCCTCAATAAAGAGACGAACAGAAAAATGAGGCGAACCTCTCGTAGTCGGTCCACGCAGAGCCACCAGGTACCAGCTACCGTTCTCTTAAAGGTCGCGACATCGATTGAGCAAGCGAGCGAGCGACATACATCGAGCGAGCCACTGACAGTCAAGCAGCGAAATGAAACAAGCCAGCGTCTATCCAGCCAAAGACGATCAAGCAAAAGCGGATCAAGCAAAAGCGATCATCTGCCAAGGCCGATCTTTCAGCAGTCGACAATCAAGCAAAAGCGACCGTCTACCAAGCCAGAACAACCAAGGCGGCGACAGTCAAGCCAGCGAGCGATCATCAAGCATGCGACATACATCGAACAAGACACATCAACCAACATCGGTGACCATCCACCGCCAGGTACCAGCTACCGTTCTCTTAAAGGTTCCCAAGCCTTTATAACAGCGCAACACTCGAGACCGACAAATGCGGCTTGACCGGCTAGATGATCAAGACGCCGTCACCAAAGGTATGTACGGACGTCCACCCCGAGCAGAAATCACCACGAGATAATCTGGTCCACGCAGAGCCACCAGGTACCAGCTACCAGCTACCGTTCTCTTGCAACGAGCGAGCGACTCACTCAAGCAGGCAACATGCGATTTCCGTCGTGCGTGCCGGCGGACCCGCACGACCGACCGTGATCAGACCAATAGCCGAGTCCGATGATCACTCTGTGAGCGACATGCGTGGCGGCACACACTTGCCCTCATAGATAGCGGGTCGTGATAGCGCGCCTCCCTGGGGCACTTCACTGGGCGACATTCGTGCCGCCCAGACGGGCGACCGTACAACGTGCCGGCGAACCCTGCAGGCCGGCGGACCCAGGGAGGCAACATGCGCCTTCCCCGTCGTGCAGGCGGACCCTGCCGCCGGACCCGCACGACAAATGCGACCGACAAATGCGACCGACAAATGCGACCGAGTCGGCGAGAGAAACAGGCTAATTCCGTGGTTGGTTGCAGCCCGTAATGCACCGCTCGCTCCTCAGTGGCCACCTCTCTCATATATAGCGGGTGTTGATGACGCGCCTCCCCGGGGCATGGCGAAAAGCTGCGTTGTGCGCTTTCCAGGTCTATGTGAGGCCTGTCGGCGGCGGAATGGAGTTGGATGGTGATGAATATGCCTCGTCGAACCACACAACTCTGCTGGTCGCTCGGCCACGGAACGGCTCGTATGCAGTGCCGCTCTGTGGCCTCTCGGCCACGGAACTGGAGCCGTTTGGAAATCACTCTCACCGGTCGCTCGGCCACGGAATGCCATGGAATGCCGCGCAATGGAATTGGATGGTGATGAGTATGCCTCGTCGAACCACCACAACTGGTCTGTCTGGTCGCTCGGCCACGGAACGGCTCGTAATGCAGTGTGCCGCTCTGTGACCCCTCGGCCACGGAACTGGAGCCGTTTGAAATCACGCTCTCACCGGTCGCCTAAGCCCTAACCCTAACCCTAACCGACGGAACGGCTCGTAATGCAGTGTGCCGCTCTGTGGCCCCTCGGCCACGGAACGACTGAGCGAAAACACTGTGGACTCTCGGACACGGAACGATTCCCAGCGAACGCACAGTGGCCCCTCGGCCACGGAACGACTGAGCGAACACACTGTGGCCTCTCGGCCACGGAACGACTCTGAGCGAACACACTGTGGCCTCTCGGCCACGGAACGACTCCGAGCGAATGCACTGTGGCCTCTCGGCCACGGAACGACTGAGCGAACACACTGTGGCCTCTCGGCCACGGAACGACTCTGAGCGAACACACTGTGGCCTCTCGACCACGGAACGACTCCGAGCGAACGCACTGTGGCCTCTCGGCCACGGAACGACTGAGCGAACACTCTGTGGCCTCTCGGCCACGGAACGACTCGGAGCGAACACACTGTGGCCTCTCGGCCACGGAACGACTCCGAGCGAACGCGCTGTGGCCTCTCGGCCACGGAACGACTGAGCGAACACTCTGTGGCCTCTCGGCCACGGAACGACTCGGAGCGAACAACTGTGGCCTCTCGGCCACGGAACGACTCCGAGCGAACGCTCTGTGGCCTCTCGGCCACGGAACGACTGAGCGAACACACTGTGGCCTCTCGGCCGCGGAACGACTCTGAGCGAACACACTGTGGCCTCTCGGCCACGGAACGACTCTGAGCGAACACACTGTGGCCTCTCGGCCACGGAACGACTCCGAGCGAACGCAATGTGGCCTCTCGGCCACGGAACGACTCGGAGTGAACGCACTGTGGCCTCGCGCGCCCATCACGGCGGCGGCCATGCATCTCCCACATAGTCCGTAATTCACGCTACATGCGACAGAAACGACCGAAGCTGTGAGGCTATCTAAGCACCGTGGACTCTCGTCAGACTACGCTTAAACACAAGCTAAGACACAATTCTGTGGCCCCTCGGCCACGGAATGAAAAAAATGGCGCAGCTGGACACTTGCACTCCGCACGCAAACACACTGTGGCCTCTCGGCCACGGAACGACTGAGCGAACACTCGGTGGCCTCTCGGCCACGGAACGACTCGGAGCGAACACACTGTGGCCTCTCGGCCACGGAACGACTGAGCGAACACACTGTGGCCTCTCGGCCACGGAACGACTCGGAGCCAACACACTGTGGCCTCTCGGCCACGGAACGACTCCGAGCGATCGCATTGTGGCCTCTCGGCCACGGAACGACTCGGAGTGAACGCACTGTGGCCTCTCGGCCACGGAACTCTCGGCCACGGAACGACTCCGAGCGAACGCACTGTGGCCTCTCGGCCACGGAACGACTGAGCGAACACACTGTGGCCTCTCGGCCACGGAACGACTCTGAGCGAACACACTGTGGCCTCTCGGCCACGGAACGACTCCGAGCGAACGCACTGTGGCCTCTCGGCCACGGAACGACTCGGAGTGAACGCACTGTGGCCCCTCGGCCACGAACGACTGGAGTGAACCATCTGTGGCCTCTCGGCCACGGAACGACTGAGCGAACACTCTCTGTGGCCTCTCGGCCACGGAACGACTCTGAGCGAACACACTGTGGCCTCTCGGCCACGGAACGACTCTAAGCGAACGCACTGTGGCCCCTCGGCCACGGAACGACTGAGCGAACACACTGTGGCCTCTCGGCCACGGAACGACTGAGCCGTTTGAAATAACGCTCTCTCGGGCTTCTCGGCGGCGGAATGGGGCCCGGTGCCGATCGTGCTTCGCGAAATCAACCACCGCAACTGGTCTGTCTGGTCGCTCGGCCACGGAACGGCTCGTAATGCAGTGTGCCGCTCTGTGGCCCCTCGGCCACGGAACTGGAGCCGTTTGAAATAACGCTCTCTCGGGCTTCTCGGCGGCGGAATGGGGCCCGGTGCCGATCGTGCTTCGCGAAACCAACAACCGCAACTGGTCTGTCTGGTCGCTCGGCCACGGAACGTCTCGTAATAACGACCGAAGCGGTGAGCCTATCTAAGCACCGTGCACTCTCATCAGTCTAAGCTAAAACACAAGTCTCGGGTCTCATTGGAATTTCCAATCGGCCACGGCACCATGCACTGTTCATTTTACAGTAAAAAAAGTGGTTGGTCTAGCCGCGGCGCGAACCCACAGCCCACGTCACCGTAGCGATCTCGGTCTTGTTAAGTGAGAAGTTAACAAAAAAAATCTTCGTTCACCGCGGTGCGAACTCCCAACCAACGTCTCCATAGCGCGGCGCCTTAGCTGTCACGACCACCGCGGCAGTAATGAAACATATACATTGACCGCGAAATGAATGGAATTTCCAATCGGCCACCGGCACCATGGACTGTTCATTTTACAGTAAAAGTAAAAAAAGTTGTTGGTTTAGCCGCGGCGCGAACCCACAGCCCAGTCTCCGTAGCGATCTCGGTCTTGTCTGTCTGGTCGCTCGGCCACGGAACAGACAGAAGTTAAAAAGTTAAAAAAAAAAAAAATTCGTTCACCGCGGTTCGAACTCGCAACCCACGTCTCCATAGCGCGGCGCCTTAGCTGTCACGACCACCGCGGCAGTAATGAAACATATACATTGGTCGCGAAATGAATGTAATTTCCAATCGGCCACCGGCACCATGGACTGTTCATTTTACAGTAAAAAAGGTTGATGGTTTAGCCGCGGCGCGAACCCACAGCCCAGTCTCCGTAGCGATCTCGGTCTTGTCTGTCTGGTCGCTCGGCCACGGAACAGACAGAAGTTAAAAAGTTAAAAAAAAAAATTAAAAAAAAATAAAAATTCGTTCACCGCGGTTCGAACTCGCAACCCACGTCTCCATAGCGCGGCACCTTAGCTGTCACGACCACCGCGGCAGTAATGAAACATATACCTGAATACTCTCATCAGTCTAAGCTAAAACACAAGTCTCGGGTCTCATTGGCCGCGGAATTAATGGAATTTCCAATCGGCCACGGCACCATGGACTGTTCATTTTACAGTAAAAAAAGTTGTTCGTTTAGCCGCGGCGCGAACCCACAGTCCAGTCTCCGTAGCGATCTCGGTCTTGTTAAGCGAGAAGTTGAAAAAAAAAATGCTTCGTTCACCGGGGTTCGAACTCCCAACCCACGTCTCCATAGCGCGGCGCCTTAGCTGTCACGACCACCGCGGCAGTAATGAAACATATACCTGAATGCACTCTTTTTCCGCTAAAACCGGTCTCTCTGGCCTCCGCCATGGAATGGCACCATGCGCGCCCATCACGCGCAGTTTCCGCTAAGACACAATTATGTGGCCCCTCGGCCACGGAATGAAATAAATGGCGCAGCTGAACACTTGCACTCCGCGCGCCCATCACGCCGGCGGCCGGTGCATCTCCCACATAGTCCGTAATTCACGCTACATGCGACAGAAACGACCGAAGCTGTGAGGCTATTTAAGCACCGTCGACTCTCGTCAGACTACGCTTAAACACAAGTCTCGGGTCTCATCGGCGACGGAATGAACGGAGTTTCCGCTAAGACACAATTATGTGGCCCCTCGGCCACGGAATGAAAAAAATGGCACAGCTGGACACTTGCACTCCGCGCGCCCATCACGCCGGCGGCAGAAACAACCGAAGCGGTGAGGCTATCTAAACACCGTGGACGCTCGTCAGACTACGCTAAAACACAAGTCCCGGTCTCATCGGCGACGGAATGAACGGAGTTTCCGCTAAGACACAATTCTGTGGCCGCGAAAAAACGAATCTGAGCGCTCACGGAACGATCTCGAACACACTGTGCGCAACCTCTCCGAGCGAACCACTGGCCCCTCGGCCACGGAACGACTCTGAGCGAAACACTGGAGGCCCCTCGGCCAAACGGAACGACCCCTGGGAGCGAAAACACTATGGCCTCTCGGCC
Organism: Conchocele bisecta; assembly: GCA_029237695.1. NCBI lineage: Eukaryota > Metazoa > Mollusca > Bivalvia > Lucinida > Thyasiridae > Conchocele > Conchocele bisecta. The sequence goes on from CM055266.1 coordinate 135,244,222, forward strand.
ACACGGAACGACTCCGAGCGAACGCACTGTGGCCCCTCGGCCACGGAACGACTCTGAGCGAACACACTGTGGCCCCTCGGCCACGGAACCACTGAGCGAAAACACTGTGGCCTCTCGGCCACGGAACGACTCCGAGCGAACGCACTGTGGCCCCTTGGCCACGGAACGACTCCGAGCGAACACAGTGGCACCTCGGCCACGGAACGACTGAGCGAAAACACTGTGGCCTCTCGGCCACGGAACGACTCTGAGCGAACACACTGTGGCCCCTCGGCCACGGAACGACTGAGCGAAAACACTGTGGCCTCTCGGCCACGGAACGACTCTGAGCGAACACACTGTGGCCCCTCGGCCACGGAACGACTCTGGGCGAACACACTGTGGCCCTTCGGCCACGGAATGGACAAGTATTTACATATTTACATCAATGCATTATAATTAACTATTTACAAAGTGGAATCTATATCACAGTTGGCTTATTATCTACATATTTACATGAATGCATTATCAATAAGTATCACAGATGGCTACATGAAATAAATAGTTTGACAATCACAGTACAATAAATAAACAGAATACAATAAATAATATGTACAATAAATTCTCTCTCGCTCTTTCGTACCTCGACCGCACACACTGCAAGCAGGTTATTGTACAATGTTACACATAAGTCAATATACAGAAGGGCCTAAATTGTGCGCCAGTACGCACGGGCCAGGCATAAAAAAGACGGCCGGACTCCTACGCACACAGTTTTCAGGTCGAGGAGGAGCTTCCTGGGGAGTCGGCACCGTGGCTGGGAGACGACGGTAAGTGCCAGCTCAGAGTAGCGGCCCGACTCCTCAGGACCTCTTCCTGATGGCTGTTGACGTAGACGTCCAACAGCAAACCGGCCTCCGAATTTGCTGCAATGCGAGCGCTAGTCAGGATTGCACGGAGTTCCTTATTGAATCCCAAGCTAGCGATCCGACCGGCAGCGACCGTCTTTCTATACCGAGCGCTGTTGCGAAACTCAGCCATGACCTCCCGAGTCATCACTTGGCGGAGAAGAGCGTTATCTGCAGCAAGGTTGCGGAAGAAAACGGTCTTGCCCACCTTGCGGGTCATCGGGCGCTCTGGCTGAACCTCAACATCGGCGATCCGCGGTACACTGCCCCGGCGGTCTGTCGACTCTGCAGTGACCGGTAGCGACACAGACTGGCTCGGTCCCGCCGGCGGGCTTGGTGGGATGACGCCGTGGACCTCGCCGTCAGTATCGCCACCGAGCGCTTCATCAGCACCGAGCGCTACGTCCCTTGCGCACAGCAGCCCAGTCTGCTGTCGTACTCTCCGCGGCTAGCCCCCGACGGACAATAGCGGACGTGATCGCCCGCTCCGCTCTAATCGTGTGTATCGCGACTGACCGGTCGTAGTACCGGTCTGCAGTGGCCACAGAGTGACCCATGGCAGCAGCCAGATCCACGCGACTTGAGGGACCGGCATCACTCTCGCGTTCCAACGTCACGTTAAGCCGTCGGTTACCAGTCGGGGTTAGGTCTGGCAACACGAGCGAACCACCGAGCTCACGGGCGTATCTCTCCCAAGGGCGACGATACAACTTAGAGACGGCGGATTGATTAAGTGTATCGCCTACCTGGCCAGAGACTGGAGGAAAAAAGGCGGACGTGTCATCGGAACCGGCCGTAGCAAACTGACGGCGAACCCACCTGCTGTAGGCGGGAAAGAGGGATGATACGGAGCTTGTGATCGTGATGGTGGTTTTAGCACCAAACTTCGCGACCTTCCCTCCATCAACGACCACAGTCTGAGGCTCCACGGGTGAAGCCTCGAGACGACGCACTAGGTCGTTCCCCAGCCCTTGAGTAAGGCAGTTGGGATCACCCGCCCGTCCGATCGACTCCAACAGAATGGCCAGATACAGCGTGTTCCGTACTTCGCACAGCTCCCGCGGGAGTAATGGTTCGTTTTCGGCGCGCTCTACAAGGGCAACGGCATCAGCGAATGTCCCCGAAGACAGAAACCCATCTATGTGATGGGCTGACAAGACCGGAGTTGCCTCCCGCCCCGCTCGGGCTGCATCGGCAACGAATTCTCGGTTTATGTCGTGCAGCAGTGACCGAATGGCATGAGCAGTGGCCGTCATGGCCTGCAAGACGTACTCATGCTGGACACCGATCAGGTCACGCCACGCCTCGGAAGTCGACAGAAATGCGAAGAACTTTTTGACTGCAGCCAGATAAGTCTGCAGAGTCTTGCCACGCAACTGGCCAGAATGAAGTAGGCTATCGATGATGCCGCTGCCATCGGCAGTCAAGCTGACAGGGAACTCCCGGATCGTACGAGCGGACACTAGCGGGAGAATCCTCTGCAGAGCCGAGCGATGTAATGCCACGGTCTTTTGCGTCGACTTGCACCCGCTCGCACGACCCGCGAGCCACTGACAGTACGCGTGAACTACTTGGTGAGTGCGGTCTACAGTATCACGCTCTACTTCTCGCACAACGCGCTCGTTCTCGTTCTCGTTCTCGCCTGGCGCCGCCATCTGGATGGCGCTAGCCCGACGATACCAATCGGCCCGGACGGTAGCGTCCTTCGGATTGGCATCGTGCTTGCTGAGCATGTGCTGATCGAGGCGCGTAGTGCGGGTGCTGCATTGCGTCCCGTCCGCGGACGTGAACGGGCACGGCAATGCAGCACGCGCCTTACGCACCCGCCTTACGCACCCGCCTTCTCGAGTAGGCGGCCTTGATCGTACGCACAGCCACATCTGCCGTCATCCGATGCGTGCGGCTCATCAGATGACGACGCAAGCGCTGAACGGAAGCAGCGCAGCCTGGTACGGGACACGGGTGAACCTTGTACGTGCGGCGGTTCTGTTTCTGTTCAGCGGTCACTTTCGCACGCGTCTTTCGCACAGGAGCGACGACAGCAGCGTCGTTGCCACCCGAGTCCGCCGAGCATGACGAGTCAGACGGGTGGTCCGACTCGCTGTCGGCACGCTCCTCATGCATGTTGGAGTCGGCGGAATGCTCCACACCCGCAGCGTCACTCCCCGTAGACTTACGGATCGTGGAGCGTGGGGCCTGCCGACTCTGGCCACTCGTATCAGGGTCACTCGCCACGCGTGTATCCGAGAATAAGACAAGTCCTCCTCCATCACCGCAGAGTGATGCGCGGAATGCGTCCCGTAACTTTCCGGGACCCAACGCTGCTGCGATGGCGCTCAGTGTCTCGCTATCCATTGGAGAGCTCACTGAAGGAAACGAGCGGCGCGGCGAGCCACTTGCACTCGGCGCGCCCATCAGGCCGGCGGCAGAACCGGCCGCAGGAGAGCTGGCTCGGCCCGCATAGGCCAGTCGCTCGGGTGCGTGGGACGTACCGCGAGCAACAGACGTCTGCCAGCCGGGACCAGCTGCTCCCTCAAACGGAGCCACCGACGACAATATTGACGCCTCTAGCGCACCCTCTCTCACACACCCCCCCCCCCGCCTCTTCTTCGGCGGTGACGGCGAAGAAGGCGAGCCATCGCGGCGCTCCATCGGCTGTGGCGGTGGCGGTGGCGGCAGGCGGCAGGTCTCTTGCCCTTCCACGGCGCTTCAGTGGCTACAACAGCGGACAAAGCAACGGTTAGACGGTAAGACGGCTAGACGGCATGGCAGAGTTATATTACGGGCTCAAAATGGCAGAGTCATTTTACGGGCTCAAAATGGCAGAGTCATACTTACAATTGCCTTTCATTTGCCTGCACCGGGGAGGCGAGCGATCGGCGGTGGCGGTGGCGGTGGCGGTGGTGGCGACGGCGACGACCGGCAGGCGGCAGGTCCCTCGGCGGGTCGCTTGCCGGTTGGCGACTGATCGCGAGCACTCAGGGAAAGCTTATCCCTCTTTCTGTGCTTCCTGTGCTTCCTTTTCGGTTTCGCCTTCATCTTGGCTTCTGCAATTACGAGGCACACAAAGTTATGGGCTCAAAATGACAGAGTCATTTTACGGGTTCGGCGTACCAGCGGTAAGAAGCGAGAAGAAGATTGTTGAAATAACGCATCCACTTACCTCGCCTCCTCTCTTTCCGTGCAGCTCGGTCTCTCTCTCTCTCTCTCTCTCTCTCTCTCTCTCTCTCGGTCTGCTCGGTGTCGGTCTTGGCCTTGGCCTGCTGCTGCTGCTGGGCCTCTGCAATCACAAGGCACACAAACTTGCAACACCAAAGACAGGCAAGTACACACAGATACGATGAGATGCTGTGATAAGAAATCAACTTACCACTCTCCTCGTCATCCTCCGGCACCTCCGGCACCTCCGGCACCTCCGGCGGCACCTCCCGCCTCACCCTCACCCTCTTCCGCTTGCGCTTCACGTCTTCTGAAGAGCAATGAAGAACCAATTTGGAAATTGCACGGCATACACGGCATACAAGTCAGACCAAACTTTTTCAGCACGTTTCTCTGATCATTGGCGACGACACCTACTACTCTTACCTTGCACCGCTACGTACTTGCAAAGGAACACAATAATTGTTCTACTGTACTTACTTCTCTTTCTGCGCCGAGCAGGTTCGGTGAAGGTGAGGTCGGGCAACGTAGACCACGCGTCTTCTCCCCCCGTCACCGTGTGGTCAATGACCCCCGCTGCCTCCAACATCGCTTGCTTAGTGTGTGTAGTGTGTCTATTCATGTTTTACTGAAAACAGACAAACAGAACATTAGACAAGGTATGCATGCATGCCCCGCGCATGCTGTATACCGACCTGCTGGCTGATTCTCCGTTATCGTATCTACGGAATGACCCACCCAGCGACTCTCTTCTCGGGACCCGCTATCCTGGCTAGCTGGCTGCTGGCTGATTCTCCTCTGATTATCGTATCTACGGAATCGTATCTACAGCGACTCTCTTCTCGGGACCCACTATCCGTTTCGCGTCGCTTTGGACGACAGCGCGTGCCGACCGATGGAGGACAGCGCGTGCGACCCGGCAACGACTTTAATGCCAGTGCGAGCGGCACCCGAGCAAGACGGAAATACATCGAGCTACTCCACATCTCGCACGACCGCAGTCTGCGGGAGAACTACCAAACCGGTAAGGCACCATGCAGCCAGCGCTGCAGGCACCATGCAGCCAGCGCTGCATGTTCCGCAGTCGCCTCTCTCAAATATAGCGGGTGTTGATGACCTGCCTCTTCGATGCACATCGGCCTCTGTGTTTCCCTCTTCACGCCAATGTGTAGCTGTAGCTACACATTTCCACAACTGGTCTGTCGGCGAGACAACACAAGTCTCGGGTCTCACTCCGCTCATTTTCCGTCTGGCCCCTCGGCCACGGAACGACTCTGTTTATACGGAACGATTCGCGACACTTTCCCTCGGAACCGTGTACTCTCATTCGATCTATCTGGCCCCTCGGCCACGGAACGACTCCGTTTATTTTTCCAATTGTTTTTCCTCTGGCCTCTCGGCCACGGAACGGCCATGCACCAGGCTAAGCACCAGGCTAACCACTGAAGGAACAGAGCGGCCCAGCGAGACAACGCAACTCTCGGCCAAGCACCAGGCTAACCACTGAAGGAACAGAGCGGCCCAGCGAGGCCTAGCGAGACAACACAACTCTCGGCCAAGCACCAGGCTAACCACTGAAGGAACAGAGCGGCCCAGCGAGGCCTAGCGAGACAACACAACTCTCGGCCAAGCACCAAGCTAACCACTGAAGGAACAGAGCGGCCCAGCGAGGCCTAGCGAGACAACACAACTCTCGGCCAAGCACCAGGCTAACCACTGAAGGAACAGAGCGGCCCAGCGAGGCCTAGCGACACAACACAAGTCTCGGCCAAGCACCAGGCTAACCACTGAAGGAACAGAGCGGCCCAGCGAGACAACGCAACTCTCGGTCAAGCAGCAGGCTAACCACTGAAGGAACAAGTCTCGGTCTCTAGCCAATCACCAGTTCCGCAGTCGGCTGGAGAAACGACTGGTTTATGTTCAGTTCATTTTCCGTGTGGCCCCTCCAAAATTTTTCCAACATTTTTCCCTCTGGCCTCTCGGCCACGGAACGTCTCCGGCAAAACACAAGTCTCTGGCCTCTCGGCCACGGAAGGAGCCGAACACCGCTCGATTTGCCCTCGTTTCCCTGTGATCTCATTCGATCTACCCGAAGGTGCACTTTCGCACCGTTCACGACCAATCACCGACGCTTCCAGCGAATGTGTAACCGTAGTTACACATCCAGCGCTCGCACGACAATTGCCGTTCGAGGCGCACGCTTTCACATATGGCTACACACTTCCACCGTTCCACGACATTCCACCATTCCACCGAAGGTGCACCCGCTGGTGCAGCACTTCCATCGCTCGCGCGAACACTTCCACCTCGGCTACACACTTCCACAGCGCTTCCAAGAAATGCGCACCCAACATTCGCGTTTCACCGGAATGCGTATCCGCGGATACACACTTCCACCGTTAGACTCTTACTTAATTCTGTTTCATCTATTAACATTTTCCCAGATAGTTTGGAATACCAATTCTCTATATCCGGTAGTCCTGGGTAATCCGGTTTGTCTGGAGAATCGAACCACTCATAAGGAAAGAAAGATTTCTGTCCTTTGCATTCGTAGGCTTTTATCCAACTATCGTAACTTACACCAGGGTCCTAGATAAAGTATTACATCAGAAATCTAAACTCTGGAGTAAATAGAAATATTGTTGCGTTTGCACGTTTTCCGACCATTACTTTCTTTGTTGTTGATGCCAGTTCGCCTACTAGGTATTTCTTTATTAAGTTTATATCGTACTTACTGCTGTTAAAACCTATAACCGGTACTTGCTCTATCCACTGTTCGATCTTGGCGATTTGGTTTTTACGTAAATGTTCTGTATTAAACCCATATCTTGACCACACTTCTTCTCTTATAGCTTTCCCCCGACTTTCAAATCTTCTACGAATTTTTCTATAAGTTTTGCGGGATCTTTATCACAAATATGAGTTACTGTTCCTGAGAAATTATCTCCTATACTAACGCTTACCGGAACGTGCTCGGCTTCGTACTCTAGATTATTACCGAGAGTTTCAAATTCTGGGTTGAGATATGCCTCAAAATCGTATACTATCTGATATGGATAAAGAGTAGTGTCGCAACCGATCTTTATGTCTTTACCAGTTCTTCGAAATTCGCATTCCCACATAACTACTAGGTTGAATTCTTTGTTTCTTCTAATAAGTGTATCTCTTCTCATAGTGGATGCGCGTTCTTCTTTTCTATGTTTTGCATGAATCTCACACCCGTGCCAGTAACAGCCGTGATATTGATATACGGTATTGGTTTCTGGACAGTATCCATCTACTGGAGCTCCTAAAATCCATCTTTCACCCCCGTGTCCACACTGTTCGTGGTGAATGTGAATTCCCTCGTGCTTTTCCACAGAGTACATCCAATCGATCGCCCCATAACTGTTATAACGTTTTTGGGTAGAACGCTTTCTCGAACGACGAACGCGAGCGCTCTAAATAATTACCATCACATACTACTTTTGTCTCACCGTTTCATACATTTTGGTCCGTGTCTCTTTATATTACTCGCTTTCGTGAATTTCTGCTTGCAATTATCGCAGGCGTAAATTTTAGATAGGTTTTTAAGGTTTTTTATTAGAAATGCGTGATTATTAAACAGTCCTATTGTCATTGGTTTATTACCTATTGCCTTATAGTGCGCTGGTACCTTTTTCAACCACCATACGTTACATTGGGTGGGTTGTTATACTTCTATACCGATTTTAAAAAACTCTTCAACCTTTTTCAGATCTGAAAAAGGAATTGGTGAAACCACATTACTACCAAAATATTGCTTACTGTCCGCTAGTGACAGGTTTGTAAATGCCCCTCTTTTATAGGCGCGGGTAAACCGCTTCATAAACGCCTCATTCTTTGTGGCATTTATCAGCTTTGTCAACCCCCTAACTCTCAACCGTGTACTATAAGTAATCCCTAGAGATTCGGCTTCTCTTCTCAAACTTTCTATTTCTGCTCTAGTTTCTGGCGTTATCATATTTTCTGTATTATACTTTTGTATATATACTTTTGTATAACCTATAAAATTTATCTGTTCAATTGGACGTCAAAAATTTACATAATGTTTTTTTCACGTCCAATTGAACAGATAAATTTCATAGGTTATATACATATATAATGGAGTGTGAGACTTGTTGTAAGACGTTTACGTGTAAAGACTATCTACGAAGGCATCTAGCGAGACGTAGAAAGTTTCCTTGTGTCCCCCCACAATTTCAATGCCCTAGATGCCCTTGTAAAATTCGTTAGTGCCCAAACTCTTTGTAGACATAAGCAACTACGCTGTCAGGTGGCTAAAGGTGAACGTGGTAGACTAGAGCTGGTAGAATTAGTTGCTGATCTGCGAAATAAATTAGCTATATCGGAGAAGAAAAATGAGGAATATAAACTATTGTACTTACATGAATGATTTCGACTTTTTTCAAAAGTCAATTACCAATATAATTGGGACTCCCTCTTTTCAAAATTATTTTCTCCAAAAATTCATAAATTTGCTGTCGGGAGACCCAATTTTCCTCGTTAACCAATTTTTTGATTTTCGGGGGTGGTGGGGGTATTATAGAGGGTTATAAATGATATCACGGTAGGTGGTATCATTTTGACTCCCTTACTACTACTTGCCGTGATAAACATGTATACCGAATTTGGTTACAATCCGTCAAGTAGTGCTCTAGCTATTGCGTGGACAAGCTGTGCACGCCCGCCAACCGCCCGCCTGTACAAGGTGAAACCCATAAAGGTGTATTCCGAATGTAAGGTGTATTCCGAAGGGTTAACAATCATTTGTATCAGGTCTAGCTATGGCACTATATGTTGACTTGACTGCCTATGTGATTATAAAACGTCCTGAGCATATACTCGGTGCTCATGCTCTAACTCAGTAAGGTTTATGGAAAATCTGTCAGATTTTTAGCACAATTTTCAAGAATGTGCTCAGAAGGTTTTATAATGAAGGGTGTCAATGGCTGACGAAGCCCTGTTAGCGGCATCATGATATCATAACCAGTAGTCATAACATATAACATATACATGTATTGTGGACACAGAATAAAAATGACCATGATTTGATAAAAGTAAACGTTGTACGACTAATATAATTCGTAAGTGCAAAATTAAGATCGTCTGGAATTTGCTATTGATGGATTTACATTTATTGAGCATAGGCTGCAAGTGCAGCCTATGCTCAATAAATGTAAATCCAATAATTGTTTACAAGAAAACATTGTTAATGTGAAATTTACAGACTATCCTAATTTTGCACTTACAAACATTTTAGTTGTACGAAGTTTAGTGAAACGGGCCCCAGACTAGCATAGATTACGATTCCTATGCATCGACGCTGTCCGAGTAGATTGCTCCTTGTATTTATAAAACGTGGATGTGACTGGAGAAATGGGGCTCATGGGATTTGTGGCCCATGTAGCTCCTGATCATATAGCACACTAGTAGTATATAGGGAGTAAAAATGATACCACCTACCGTGGTATCAGTTTCCACCGCAATATACTACCCCCACCACCCCCGAAAAACCCAAAAATTGGTTTACGATGAAATTGTCTCCCTGCAGCAAATTTATGAATTTTTGGAGAAAATAATTTTGAATAGAAGGAGTCAAAATGATACCACCTCCAACCAAACGTTGGTGGTGGTATTGAAAGATAAAAAGTGGTATTGTAGTCCAATTATATTGGTGTCATAAATACATAAGTTAAATGTGACAACAATTGAACAGAAAAACACTACCAATTATAATAAAAAAATTATATTGGAATTATAACAAAATGGATAATAAAATACAATGTGAATTGAAAGCTTATAATGCCTGTGTTGAAGAAGTTTACGAAGCTTACGGGGGTTATAGTCCTATATATAAATTCTATAAATTGAAAACACTAGATAATATAGAATACATGAAATATCAGCGTAATTTATTACGCTCCGATAAAAACGTTGCATTTACAATATTATACCGACAATTATGTGAACTATACAAGAGGCAAATACAAACATTAAGAAGGATAACGCGCATCGGATATAAAACTAAGGTATATTATATAAAATTATTAAAACCCAACGATTCGTTTACGAATGTACATTTCTACGATATCACTTTAAAGATATTGAAAAATTATTATTGAACATCCACCCTGTGGGATTTTTCCGGACATATTTTTTTCTGAAACTACATTCAATTACGAGTGCTATACCGTATGTCTGCGCTCTGTAACCAGCTGGATGAATGTTTGGCACCATTTTGAAGTATACCACCCTCGGACTTTTCGCAATTGTGAAACATCACATTTTTCATTGAAAATCGACAGTTTTTTATCATTAGAAACAACTGATATGGCAGTTTTGTATGTTTTCCGATGTGTTCATAACTATACAATGGAATAATGTTCACTTAAATAGTATCTGCTAATTCGGATGAAGAATTTAGCACGTTTTGTTACTCCACCCACTTAATTTCAATGGCAAAACACCTACCTTAATAACTCCATAAAAGTATGGTACTTTTGTATTTTCATTGTGCCAATGGTACATAGTAGTGTTCATTAGACATGTTAGTTGCATATATGCCGATTATCTGATGTCTGCAGTCTATGATACAATGTTAAAAACAAAGTATTTTTCACCATTCCCCACCCACACATTTTACAATGAGAATTTTACATGTAATGAATTTCATTCATGTTATGCACTGTCATTTACTTATACATTATTTAGCTGCATATACAACTACTGATAGATATCCGTGCACACTTTCGATACAGTGTGTCTGAGTGTTCGTCCGTCTGTCCGTCCGCTTTGCATTTACTTAATGATGGTAACTAACTACGCTATATGTCTAATTATGCAAATCTCTCTTGGTGTCTATTAATTGTATCAATGGTAATTGTACTTACCAGTGTTTGTAATATATAGTGAATGCCCATATTCTGATTACATACTGTCTACAGCAGATGATGCAATGTTAAAACAATGTAGTTTTAACTATATATTCACCACCCACTGAATTTACAATGACCATTTTACATGTAATAATTGTTCTTTCTTTATAAGCTTCCAGATTTTTATGAAAGGTTCATATGAACGTGTAGCTACAAACATCAGTATATGTGGCTGTGACTGGATAAATGGGGCTTATGGGTTTTGTGACCAGTGTCGATCCAGATCAGTCTGTGTATCCGCACAGTCTGATCCGGATCTGCAATTGTTCGCCATTCCATCAGTGAAACACCCATCATGCTTCTAACAAGCATAATATATCGTTATCAGGGTACAGGAGTCTGCTATTTAATCAGGAGCCACACTGGTCGCAAATCCCATAAGCCCCATTTCTCCAGTCACAAACACATATTGGTTATCCACATACATTTCAGATACAAAATGCATGTCTGTTCGTCTCTCTATATGTCCATTTCATAGTTATGCAACCATGACAATTACCACGATTAATATTTTGTGTATTCTAATATGAACATCTCTGATACATATAATTATTACTCTCAGCTGTTGACAGGGCTTGAAACACCATTAAGTAAAATAAATAAATATATATAATTATTACTGTTAATGATATAGGTCGTAGGTACTAATTTGAAAATTGGATATAGAAAATATACATTTTCTACCATGCAGAATGGATGATTTGTAGCACATATTACTCCATGTAAGACACAGTACTTACTAAAATACAGAACATTAAGATGGCTGTAAAGAATACGAGCAAACTGAGCTGGAGTAAAACAGGACACATACATTGTTATACACTTTCAAGATGACAGCCAGCAAGTAAATGAGTTTGTGTGACATAAACATACAATTAGGTAGTAGAACCGATGAAACTGAGATATATCCCGGTTCCACATAATGTACACACTATTTATCGTGCATTCCAATAATATTCCCTAAACCCATTCCGAGTCATGAGGAGGAACAGGATTAAAATGTGTAGTTGGCACTTGTACTTATTAAATCATGTATATATTAAAAATGTATAACTTGTATGACTACTGAAATACACTATGTGTCATACGAGAACATGACTGTGTGTTCCAATGTGTATGACTATCATCCATTACCAGTGTAAGTGCACACCAGTGCATGCATCATGGCCATTGCCGAATACATGCAGGTACATGTATATTGCTCCATTAGTCTTATTTGAGAGGCACTCATGACGATATTGTATTTTGTAAGTGAGGCGTTGTAAGTAAATATTCAATCATGATTTCATAATAGTGACATTTGATAACATGTAAGGTTGATATACCATTTCATAATTTTCATATAAACAAAGACATTGAAGGTGCATGATATTTCTAAAAGCATGCATATGCTCTTCACATATGTAAGCACGCATACATACACTATTTTGTCCAATATGTTTCAACATTCGGTGTTCTTATTTATAGCACACGTGTTATTCTACACCTGTTGTGTCAAATTACCAAAAAGCAAAATGGATGTAGGTTTGTAATCAACTTGTAATAGTTCCGATTGGCATATACCTGCATAACATTCGGATAACAGCATCATTACATATTTCATATATACATGTACATCGCTTAAATGTAGTATTTGCATTTCATACTGTGCCGAAATAAATATTTTACAAATGTGGCTAAACGTATGTATGACTTCTGAAAAGATATATATGTCCTCCAAGCTCATGTATATAATTATATAACTATATATACAAGCCAATATTAGTATGTATGTAGTCTGAAAAAGCCATTCGGGGGTATTCAAACATCAATCTAGTTCAGCTTAAAAAGTATGCACATCTACCACGTATAGCCACACACACTCATAGGACCATCAACATGCGGTTAAATTCACATGAATGATAACGTATCTCCATAACATATTATGCAATGTATCAAAATGTTCATCTAAACAATATCACATAGCCTCTATCGAGACACATTACATTTTGAACTCTTGTCTACACGGCATTCAATTATTTACACAGGCGGTAAGGATCAGGTTTGTGGAAAGCGTTTTCTGCCGCATACTAATGATCAAACAATTCTATAGCCATGTGCCATATGTACATTTATTTACTGAATGCAGAATTATGTTTGCATTGTACCTGTTTAGCACATACATACCACACGTAATTTGTAGCTAATAGACACGTCTTTGTTTCCATATATCCCTATGTGGCATTGAATCCGCATAAGAATTCCTATGGTTGTCTGTCATATTTATTACACCGCTGATGGACAATCATATTCCACTACTATAGCAACCAGAGACATATATTGGAGCTTATGTCATGGACTAGCAGAGTTTGGTGTCATCGCAAGATGTTGGACCTCCTCGGGCTAAGGGTATTATCAACTATATTTAGAAATTTAAGCTGTATTAAAAGTGTACATATAGATCCGTAAATATCACATCTCCTAATTTCAAAAGCGACCATGTTGATGGTCATCTTTAACCTGATCGACAAGGTGACACTGTATATGATTAGGTTTTTGGTGTATTAGTTTCAATACTGTTTAATTAGAAAAATGAATACAGCACATGTAGTTGTTAATGTAGAACTGATTACACCAGTGACTGGATGAAATACATATCATTACCATGTATTGTATATATTTTCCAATGCAACTCACGACCAAGGGTTAATTTAAATTGTTGTCACATGTGGAGACATATGCGGTATGCTTAATCTGGGAGAAAGCCATGGATGTTTGCAATAAGCATGCTCATACCATTCAGCATACCATACTACATACTGCCTTGGCCAATGATCATCATGCTCGCTTAATTGTGAGAAGTGTGCTCGTTAACAATAATAACATTGTATTCCTTGTCAACACTCAATCCATTTTGGACACAATTTGAAACAGTTTTTCAATACTCAAACTGATTTAAATACATCCGTATTTGTCTTTGAAAATAAGCAGAATATCACAATATATACACAACAATGTTAGAGTTGTTTAATTACTGAAAAGTGCAGCTTCCTCACCAATAGTATTGAACATATAATCATTTTTGCGGCCATTTTGAATATATAATTATAGCATTGTATACCTGGATATGTATATGTTATCAAATTATTTGATTTGTGTACCTCAAACTGGTATGTATACATGTAGTAGGTGCATGAAATACTGTTTATAACAACTCAATACATTAAAGAATAGAACAAAACAAGAATGTTTTGGCGGCCATTTTGACTGTCCTGACAATTGTGGAAGGATATTGCATCACTATATCCTGTATTATCCATTTAGTTGTGAGGGAAAGCAATGTATATGGGTTTCAACTTTACGAATGTCATTATTTGTTCGTAACAACACACGACTCACAGAAAAATGGTGTAAAACAGCCTATTTCGGCAGTCATTTTGAAATATAATCCCATTTACGGATGTAATTAAACGTAAGATGTATTCTAAATCATTTTACATTCAAATTGTGAATTAATTATAGCAATTTACCCGGTTAATATTGATCAGACTGAAAGTTAACAGTCCTTAATACAACAATATGTTTACGAATGTCAGTATTTGTTCGTAACAACACACGACTCACAGAAAAATGTTGTAAAACAGCCTATTTCGGCAGCCATTTTGAAATATATTGCCATTTACGGATATAATTAAACGTAAGATGTATTCTAAATCATTTTACATTCATATTGTGAATTAATTATAGCAATTTACCAGGTTAATATTGATCAGACTGAAAGTTAACAGTCCTTAATACAACAATATAATACTGTTCGGCGGTCATCTTGTAAACTGGCCGCAATTTGTTCATCCAGCGGCTTTTTGAGCGCAGACAACCAGGACTGATAGACAATAGGCTACTGAATCCGAAAATCATACTCAGCAAACATCCCATATGGTGGGAGGGTGGGGGGGGGGGTTATTGCAGGCTCAATGTCTATGACTAACTAACCTATCATCAGCATTGTCGTCGCTATCACCACCAGCCTTCAGTATTTTCAGGATATCCTCCAAGAATTCTTCGTCATCTAGATCACACGGAGGTCCATCATCGTCGTCGTCGTCATCTCCCTGAGTGTTCGCCGTTTCCGCTGTCTCCAATGCGCGTTCCAGAACCGCTAGCTCCGCGTCAACTTCATCTTGGGACACCTGGACTAGTGGGTTTTATAATTGAGACCAGAAATGTGATTTTGTTGCTAGAAGATGCGCGATATCTCATGAAAATATTACAAATTTACGATATTTTCCGTAAAGGACGTCAAATGTTGATGACATTTTCACAGCACATGCGGAATGCTTTTCCACATTTGCTCTGTTGTGGTTGGTTGGGAGCATGCGATGTGTAATTTAACGATCGGGATTCATACATACCGGAATCCAGACCGGATACCTGGTTTGGCCCTCAGATACGTATCTGGCATTATTGTATTGGAGAGTTGAAACTGGTTATACCACTAATATGAGTAATATGATTATTTTTTATTCCTATTACTTTTATGGGACGGGGCCAACTGACTTTGGTGTGGTATGGACCTGTCACTAGGTCAGGTTATACTAACTTCAGGGCTGAATATATTTCTTTTCGATGTAATATTCCGTTTTGATTTTGGGATTTCCCCACAAATCAACCGATTAAATGCGGGACCGTTGGTCCGGTCTTAAATGACCGTAGCTGTTGATAGGCCGCTAAATACCATTACATCAAATCCACATTGTGTCAACATTCGACGTCATTTACATAAAATATCACAATTTCTGAAAACATTGTTCTTGAGAAATCGCACATCTTCTTGCTCTTGGGTACAAAATCGCATGGCTTGTCTCATATACGGACCAATATGCGATTATTTGGGACAGGCTGACTGGGGAGTACGGTTTTTGTGACCAGCCCAGCCTGCGCTCACGGGCAGTAGGATCAGGGTCTACACTGTTGGTATATATGGTTCTATATCCGACTATTTGGGACTGGCGGAATGGTGAGTACGACTTTTGCGACCAGTGTAGACCCAGATCAGCATGCGCATACGATCAGTGCCTGCACTGTTGGTATTCAGTCGGTGAGTGAAACACACGTGCTCAGGTTCTACAAAACAGTTTCGTCCAATTTTATGCAGAAAAAGAGGCATATCAATGAGATTGTCATAACCCGTCATGTGAGATGGGTCACGATAGAGGTGGATACAAACTTCAGTAGCCTATTTCATCAACATGGCCAAGTATACTTCGCTAGCAAAGTATACTTTCAAGGAGAAATTTTCAATTGAAGGATAAATTTATTAATTTTTATTATACTGAATTTATTACATTATGTGATAATGTAATAAATTCAGTATAATAATTCTGCATACTTCTAATCATCAACTATATGCAATATTTAAGTTCTATATGACATAATGCATTTCGGGAAAAATAAATGATTACTCCCTCAAACTATACTTTACTAGATAAGTATACTTTGCTATTTTGATGAAATCGGCTACTGAGCAGAGATATTCAAGATGGCCGCCAACTATTATAAATCCATATTCTATTTCCCCTTAACTGCGTCATTCCGAATCACATGCATACTATAACTATGAAGCAATCATGATATTTTCAGATGTTCTTTTCTTCACACCTGTTTGCAAATAAAGAAAGAGTTCTTGATGTATGACAACTCACGGCCCGTACCCGTCATCAACCGGATTTGCTGTGGGCGTTGTTACCCAGCACACAGGAGAAATCATTCTTAGCCCTTACAGTGCTTGATTAAATATTGTCGTCTGCTGTTTATTTTTTCCTTTCCATTTTCTCATCAAAACATGGTATGACAGCACTTTAGAAGCATTTCCAACGGAAATGATTCTATAGTGCTTTCGAACCATGTTTTTATTGAGAAAGAAAACAAAATAAAAAAACTTGCAGACGACAATTGTTTTCATTTCCCGCATATGTCGACTGTTGTTTATTAGTTAATTTCCATTTTTCTCATTAAAACAGACTTTGACAGAACTTTACAATTATTTTCAATAATTCTAAAGTGCTGTCGAACCATGTTTTATTGAGAAAGAAGACAAACTAAAAATAATTCTTAACCCTTACAATGCTTATTAAATGTTCTCGTCTGATGTTTATTTTCTAATTACGGTATTATTCAACATATCGGTGATAACGCTTCAGTTTCAGTATAACTTCTCTAACCCGAACATCCATCAGGTTTTCTCCGATATACGTAGGCCAATGGTTGTAAACACACAGGTGTCAGTGGCGCATCCAGTGGGGGTGCAAAGGGTGCGAACGTACCCGTTAAAACTTGAACAGGCGTGTATTGTTACTGTGATATGTAGGGAAAATATTACGGTGGCACAGAGTTGAATGTAGAAATCAATATTGGTTTCTAGGGAAGGTAATGGTGGGCAGTGGGTGGTACGTGAGTTTTTCAGAGTTACTGCTTGTAACTATGAGTAAGGTTGCTCCCGTATCCCTTCCCAACTCGATCCATAATTCGCACCAACTTGTTTAAAGAACTTGGCTACGCCACTGGGTATGTCTTGTGGTGTATGAATGCCAGAGGACACACACACACACACACACACACACACACACACACACACACGTATGATTATGCACACACACACACACATACGTATGATTATGCACGCACATACGTATGATTATGCACACACCTATGTGTCGAAACAATGCTCTCGCAGTCTTTGGCTGCAGAGATCGAGGCGAAAAATAAGTGCCTGAATTAAAGACATACAACAACAACAACAACTAGAAGCTAAGATGTCACATGGTTTAAATTATTTAGGATTTAAACGTGAATTACTTCAATATGTAAGTCAACAATCAAACCACAGTACAATATTTCACAAGCAATGAAGTAGACTGGTAGAAAGGATTAAGACCAGTCTATGTATCATTTATATCTACAAGAAAATTTTGAGTTCCAAATTATGAAACAACTAACCAATAACCGTCTGGATCCAGTAACCAACAAAATTAAGGGGTCTGATCATTATAATTTAATGGGATTGTCATGGCTGCCCATTAATTTTTTGCATATTTGTGGCCATTAAAGTGTACATAATTAAGAGGTTTTTAATGGCATTTTTAATGGCATTTTAACAAAATAATTTATTGGCAAATTAATTTGGACCATTTTTCTGGTGTTGTGTCACATATTTGAAAATATCGCACAGCTGGCCACAAAAAAAAAACACAGATGGGTTGAGTAGAAAAATGCCACAGCTCACAAGTTTTTATCCAACATTTCTTACACAGCTATATTGGGGTTCAGGCGCGGATCTAGCACTGGGTTGTGGGGGTTGCAACCCCACCCCCCCCCCCCCGTTCAACCACGGAGGTTACGCAAATATGAACTGATATGAAATTGTCATAATGGTATTCATGATGGACAAACATGTTCGATATATGTTTAAAAACGTGAACCATACACAATTAAACGATTGAATATGTATATGTATTGTGTTTGTTACTGTAGCTACTTTACATTGTATTCGCATAATTCATGATTGATCATAGAGCGTTGATCATTTACGGTGCCATGAAAAGTAAACACGGGAAACATGTGCACACAGCAGAAACAAGAACAACAATAACATGACTGCTCTAGATTTGCACGATGGAGCCTGTCGCGAAAAAGATGCGACAGACCAGCATGAAATCATTTTTCAGCTGATTACAGGTATGTGGTTTTGATAATCAGTTAACTTACAAAAGAATATCATCATAGCGGTAGAAAATATAACAGTTTATTACCAGCTCGAGTCGGATTTTAAATCCCGTAAAACCCAGGAAAATGCATTTCAGGACAGCTGTATTTCAATTTTTTTCCGGGGGAGCATGCAAACTCGGTCCACTGCGTGCACCTCGACACCCCCCCCCCCCCTCCCCCCGTTCTCAGAAACCTAGATCCGCGTCTGGGGTTGAAGATCCTATAAATACATGTATGTGTTAAATATTGTCAAAACGTTAACTTTAGTTTATTATATGCAAACGTTATGCAGATTCATTACTAAACAAAACAGTCACAGCCAATATTTACGCTGACAATTTTTGATGTGGCATTTGTAAGATGTATTATTATAAGCAAGAGTCAAGTTTGTAAATGTCACACTCATTAGCGATTATTTAACTATACCCAGGTATGCTTTTTTGTCTTACTTTAAAATGCTATGTCCTAAAATGTTGGGCATCCTACATACAAATGTATTATCATTGTCAATAACAATTTGGAAAACCTTTTCAGATATCATTGACATTTCCACTACTACTGTCGTATCACTAGATTTCACCTTAATGACATGCAAACACCGTTCATTCACGAAACAGTCCTCTAAGAGCACAATTTGTTTCCCAACAGCATAAACCATTTTTGTTGAACTTATTATAATTCTTGGTAGTGGTGAACACTGTAATATCGCGTCTGGTTCCATAATCACGAATGTCCGACATTGTGTATACATACACATGCATACCATGATTTTTGTCGTCCCTCATGAACATGTTTTATACCAATGATACATGACCATGGTGAGAAATGGTTACAGACCATGGTTAACCATCGATGACTGACCATGGTCAACCATGGATTATTGACCATGGTCAACCACATCTAACCATGGTTATCCATAACCACAGTCGATGACCATGGTCAACCATGGCTAATTAACCACGTTCGACCATGGTTATGATCAACCGTGTATATCCAACCATGGTCGACCATGATTTCTCTAGGATCTCCCATGTGACCAATTCACGAAAATGTCAAATACCGACCATGGTTGCGCTTGACCTTGGTCAATCACAGTCGCTGACCATGATTGACCATCGTTAACTGACCATGGTCAACCACAGTCGATTACTTACCATGGTTAACCATCGCTGACTGACCATAGTCAACAATGGCTGGAAATGACAGACCTTGGTTATAAGTGACCATGGTCAGTCAACCATGGTTGGCGATGGTTAACCATGGATTTTTCTAGGATCTCCCCATTGACCAACTGACGAAAATGTCAAATTTTGACCATGGTCATCCATGGTGGACATGGTTGACCATGTTTGACCACGGTCCTATTACCATTGGTTAACCATGGTCAACCACAGTCGATGACCATGGTTAACCATCGTTGATCTGACTATGGCCAGCCATGGCTGGAAATGACAGACCATGGTTATAAGTGACCATGGTCAGTCAACCATGGTTGGCGATGGTTAACCATGGATTTTTCTAGGATCTCCCCAATGACCAATTGACGAAAATGTCACATTTTGACCATGGTCATCCATATGGTTGACCATGGTTGACCACGGTCCTATGGCCATTGATTAACCATGGTCAACCATGGTTAAACTATGGTCAACTATGGTACAATTCGCCTGGGTGAGTCGTGAATTTCCTACAGCTTGATAGACGGTCATCTGTGGAATGCAGGTATGAAATATTAAAGGCCCTGAACGGCTCAGTATTACAATTTTCCGATTTTTTCAAACACAAAAACATGTTTGGCAACTGATTTAGTACACAAAACTAACATATACTGCCTAACAGATACATCTCAATTATTGAGATTTACATCTTAATCGCAATGTGAAGACAACAAAAACTTGTTTTGTGTACCACTCAGTGCAAAATGTAAATATTGACAATTTCATTTCCGTAACCCAACGGCTTCGGCTCGGAAGCGAGTCGATAAACTCCGGCTATCGGAATTCATCGGCCGCGAATCGGGCAGTTGAGGCGTTGACCCGAGCGTCTATCGGAAAATCGATCGGGCTTTGAAACACGCACCTGCTGTTTGTTTATCAACAAACATTGATATTTTCATCGACTACAAACTCATTTGTGTACCAAAATGAAAGTGTGTGTAAATAGAAACATGTTCGATTTATGTGTGGGAAAACCCAATAGGAGGCCAAATTCGGCAACTTCAGCCGTATAGGGGCTTTAAGGGGTTCGTTGATAGAAAACAGATGTTATAAGACATTTACCCCAACGTTAAGTTTATGAATGTACTAAGTTTGTGACCTTGACCTTGGGGAAAGGGGTGGGAGGTGGGTCATGGATTACAATAGAGTATCATGAGATGAATGCATGTATGAAATATGAAGGTATTCGCTGTAAATAAACAGAAGTTACACAACATTTACCCCAACGTTAAGTTTATGAACATGCTAGGTTTGTGACCTTGACCTTGGGGTAAGGGTTAGGTGGTTGGTAGGGGATTTGCTACAGCATGATAGAGGGTCATCTGAGGAATGCATATATGAAATATCAAGGCGTCCCATGAGAGGAAACCGATGTTATAAGAAATTTACCCCAACGTTAAGTTTATGAATGTGCTATGTTTGTGACCTTGACCTTGGGGTAAGGGTTGGGTGGTGGCTCATGGGTTTGCTACCGCCTGATAGAGGGTTATCTGAGGAATACATGTATGAAATAACAAGGTGATCCATGAAAGGAAACAGAAGTTATAAGACATTTACCCCAAAGTTAAGTTTGTGGACGCCGACGCCGACGACGCCGGGGGTATGCCATAAGCTCTTCTGCACTTCGTGCAGGCGAGCTAAAAACGAATGTGTCACATGTTACAAAAACTCGAACAAATATTTATAAAATATTGTCCAGACGAATATGTTACATTAACATTCGAATGGGGGATAACAGTGCGATAAAATAAAACAGAATAGAGCAGGCATATTCGCAGGGTTATTTGAAAGTCATGCAGACAAGGTAAATGTAAATGCTTTGATTTAACGACGGCACTGGCTCGATGACCATGCATGTCGACACACGGATTATTTAAGCCCCCGTCCAATAGGACTAGGCTATCATGAATGTGTCTTGTCTTGCCAAAGGACACGCCGAATCGACCAGTGACGGGATTCTAACTCGGGGTCTCCCGATCCGGAGTCCGATGCTCTACCCACTGAGCTATTCCAGCTGATTTCAGACAGCACTAGGGGCGTATCATGTTATGGCGCTTATCGTCTGTCCGTCTGTTAGCGATTTGGTTTGCGCTCAAAATATTCTTGACATAGGATCCTCAAACCTGGTATGCAGGTCAGTAACGACCAGTGTATGACCAATTTGACTTGACTACAGTGTGTCAAAGGTCAAAATCGCGGTGACTTTAGACAATAAAACAGTTGATGCTCTATAACTCGAGAACGCCATGACCTAGAATGCCCAGTATTGGTTTTCAAGTTAGTCATGACCAGCAGATGATCCCTATTGATTTGAGGTCATTATGTCAAAGGTCAAGGTCGCGGGGTGACCTTGGACAATAAACTATTTTCATAGAAGTTTACATTTCATGTGATAGACTCTATATCACAGACATGGAGATTAACAAGTAATATAACAAGAGGCCCAAATTGGCCTGCTTCGCTCACCTGAAATTATTATCAAAATTATAAAGTAAGTCAGAAATGGTCCAGACTGTCTATTACATGTATATATACCACCAACATTGTTCTGTCCACCATAGTAATAGTTGGCTTGAAACATAACAATTGAGAACGATGTAAACAGTATAATGCTTATAAAACAGCATTAACAAATGTGATGCAGAACAAATATGAATAGATGATAAACTGTATATATAACAGACAGTATGATGCACAAGGAAAAGACGCTTGAAATCCCTAACAAACTTTCGGCGGGCGGTCATCTTAAATTCATCATCATGCGATGTCGACTAAAAATGCTCCAGAGTGATCGTCTTGTCGATACCATCGAGTTGATATATGACATGACCATAAACGGTAAAATCTGAAATTTGACTCCTACTTGACCCCTCCGGCCCGCCCTTTCTTGACACAGGGGCCACCATTTGAAAACATCTGAAACAGCTTTAACAATCGATCATTCCTACCAAGTGTCATCGAAATCCGTCTGGCGGTTCGTAAGAAGAAGTTGTTTTAAAGAATTTGACATACGTTTTGACGGCGGCCATTTTGGATTATGCGATGATCTCCATTCTAACAAATATGAAAAGTCTTCACCCACGGACCATACCTGTGAAGTTTTTTCAATATCAGCCCGGCGGTTCATGAAAATAAGACGTTTGAAATCTCTAATAAAATAATGACCTTTTGACCTTTCGGCGGTTATCTTGGATTACGTAATGATCAGATTTCGACAATAAATGCTCCAAAGTGATCGTCTTGTCGATACATTCGATTTGATAATGATATGACCATATTCGGTCAAGTTTTAAATTTGCGATTACGTGACATATTCGTTTATACCAAAAATTGAAAATTATTTGGGTGAGATTTTCGGTTTGTGATGTATTCGGCCGAATTCGGCCAATATTCACCGAAATGTGTGACGCATTCGCACGAATATAGCACACGTGTGATATATTCGTTTCTGTGACATATAAGGTTCAACAGGGGTTCCTCCTTATAGGAATCACGATTTGCCTAGTTTGGCCCACAGGTACGTTTTTATCTTTGGCTCTTCTGTTACCTGGGATTTTAATTAAACCCCAACAAACAAACAAACAAACTTATCAATATGCATATACACATAAAATATTTCACACTACTGCACAAGCAATATGTTTCCCTGTATATGGGACATAAATGAGGGATCGTAGCTAGTTATGCCCCTCTGCAAATCTATTTACAGACATCCGGTCCTATGCTGTATTTCAGTGTTTATTTCTTACTGAAAAGTATAACAAAAATAGTTTTGCGAGTAGAGTAGACCCGGACCAGACAGCACATACAGTGGGGTCAGCGTGTAAGTGCACACACGAACGAACACGACAGGTTGGAACCATCCTGTCGTGTTCGTTCGTGTGTGCACTTACACGCTGACCCCACTGTATGTGCAGTCTAATATGAGGACACAGATTGCAATAACATTAATAAGACATTAGTGTGAAAATATGAATGTTACAAACAATGCAGTCCTGGATCAGATTGCGTAGATACATGGGATGACCTGTATCAACACTAGTCAAAAACACTAGATTAATTCCTTTTCACAACAATTGCTGATACATTCACCCTTGTTACAAGCATTCAGACACTAAATTATACGATTTGGACCCGGTTTATATAAATAACCCCAAAGGGAGACAACCAGCCACCATCTCCTACTGCAATACATTCCAGTCTCAAATGTGTGGGCAATCGGGCTAGAGAAAAACAAGCATGTTAAAGGTACATGCCCACTCAGTAGGCACAAACTGTTCTTTATATGCATTAAATAAGTGTATAATTGTGTCAATATTCCAGCAGTTCTAAAAATTGCGAGTGCCTGCTATACAGATATATTCATTTAGGACTATTTATTTTACTGATATTGACGCGCGGTAGTGTCAGGTTATTGTCATATGCAAATGAGGCATGCTTTTTTGTATTATTTATACTAATTAAATACGTCACCTGAACAAAATATATTTTAGACAGATTATAAAGTGTGATCATTGAACATCAAACAATAAATATCGAGAAGAAATAGCAATGTCCGTTAACATTTTAAGGAAACACGGTTATCGCCCCTGATATCAGTGTATAAAATTACGTCTACTATAAAATGTATAATAATGCCAATCAATACATTTTGTCTCCCTCTACGTACTATTTATAGCACGTTCGACAACCTGCACTGGGAGACAATCCGCTAACCTTAGCGAGCGGATTATCGACCGTACAGGCTGACAACCGTGCCATAAGTAGCTTATCCCATCCACATTCCAGCGACCAGCACATAACATATCTTAACAAGCATGGTATACATGTAATAACTGTATACGAGTACATAAATAGAACAGTCACAGTGATTGCTAATATGTGTTTTTCAGTAGTATACAGATTGTCAAAAATGGATTGATGCTCAAAGTGCAACAGAAAAACACTCCAAGAAAAAGTATACATCCTAATTTGTCTAATCTATGTTCATTCAGCGTCCGGTCAAGGGGCCAATTTCACTAAACTTCGTGCGACCAAAATGTTCGTAAGTGCGAATTTAGGATCGCCTGGAAATTTATGTTGATGGATTTACATTTATTGAACATAGGCTGCATATGCAGCCTATGCTCAATAAATGTAAATCCAATAATTGTTTACAAGAAAAAAAAAGTTAATGTGAAATTTACAGACTATCATAATGTTGCAATTACGAACATTTTAGTGGTACGAAGTTTAGTGAAATGGCCCCCAGATTGTTTCCATCTGTAGTCACACATATAACCGAGAGCGAAACCTGGAGTGTACGTTTAAAAAACACTAATGCATGTGCGAATGCAATATGAGTTTGACTATCACACTCGAAAAAGTCCGAAAACGTGTGATGGCAAAATTGTTACGAAAAGTACTTTATTGTGAATGGGCCTTCGCAGTGTTTTAAACAACATAATTGTGCTTTTTAGATGCGATGACCTTTCCGGCATGCTATGGGGAGTATAGGCAGGTTGTTAATCCATGATGGAAACACAGTGTGGAATGGCATTCACTGATAATAGAGAAAACAACTAAACTTCGTATGACTAAAATTGTTCGTATAAGTAAGTAAGTAAGTAAGTAAGTAAGCAAGCAAGCAAGCAAGAACAATGAACATACTTTATTTGGTTACATGTAATACATGGCCTATGAGCTGTTGATAAATATTATCAATTGTGAAGTAGTTCTGGTTAAATACTTCTTTTAAATCGTTATATACCTCAAAATACATTTAGTGGCCATCTTGGACACTATCTTGACTGCATCGTCTTTCATGTATCAAACAATACATACAATGCAATATATAATAGCACTCGCAATTGCAACAATGTGCATGCGTATGTATTCATGCAGCAACTACTGTCTGTTCCACGTTTTGCTGCCGACGAACTTTTGGCCATTAAACACATTAAATCTAAAAAATATTTAAAAGAAAATACTTTTTCATCAATAACAAAAAAGTCACCCTCCCAAAACATTTGTATTGATATTATTGCGAGAAAAAAAAATCCTATAGGAATTTAACATGGAGAGTCAATGGAGATCACAAATCGAAACAAATTGGAAATTGACTCAGAAACCTGGCGAGATAGCTTGAAAATAATATAACTAAGAAAACAAAAGTTAGATTTTGAAAATCGGTCCATACATAAAAAAAATGTTTTAAAAATCTATTTTGAAATATACGTGCGTGCATATTTAAAATACATTTTCTTGACTAATATAAACATTTCATAGTTATGGAATGTATGAGTTGCATGTGTACTTGGTGATGTCGCTGGTATATACCACACTATCGGTTAGATTCGACGCCATCTTTGTTTCATCGATGAGCATATAAACTGATAAATTATGAATTATGAAAGCATATTGATTGGTGGTTCTCCAAATGTAACTAAATAACAATTAGATAAATAATTCGCAGAATTATCATGACTTTCGTACCTTAGGTGAACATTTTCCTCTGTGAATTTGATAAAGTGATATTGACATTGACTCTAATAATACATTTAATGCAAATATTGTAATTACTGAAATGTGTATCATATCATGTTAACTACATTCCTAAAAGTATTAAACTTATTTCCTACAGTTACGTTACAACACATAGGGGTATACACAAACATACTGACGGTCATATTGGACGCCATCTTCAATTATGAAAATGGGTGCTACGGACCACTTTTTAATGTTGTTTGACTGTTACTCTATTGATGAAAATGTATGTACATCTACGCTGGGTGATAGGCCCTGATGAACGTGAGAAGTACTATGACGGAATGTGAAAGTTACAGGAATGTGATATATCATTATTTAATGAAATTTGCTATTCACCCACCGCCACACCCAAGAACAAGTGTAATTAACCATTTCATTTCTTCGATGTCTACGCCCCTGTAATAAACACGATACATCGATCTGCACTCCAGGGGTGCGTTTCACTAAACTTCGTACGACTAAAATGTTCGTAAGTGTAAATTTAGAATCGTCTGTAAATTTCAATTGATGGATTTACATTTATTGAGCATAGGCTGCATATGCAGCCTATGCTCAATAAATGTAAATCCAATAATTGTTTACAAGAAAACATTGCTAATGTGACATTTACAGACTATCATAATTTTTCACTTACGAACATTGTAGTCGTAAGAAGTGAAACGGGCCCCTGTATCCTTGGCAAGCTAAGTGTTACCTGGATATTTCCGGATATTTCCGGAAAAGCATAGGTACAGCGGATACAATTGGTTAAATATGTCCTAGATCTCGTATCCAATGGATACAAATGCCACTGGACAACTGTATCCTTGGCAAAGCTACCACTCTTAGTGTTACCTGGATATTTCCGGAAAAGGTATCCCGGCGGATACTAATTGGCTAAATATGTCCTAGTTCTCGTATCCAGTGGATACAAATAAACAAATATATCCTGTTTCTCGTATCTCAGCGGATACACTTCCACCCGCAGCATGTCAGCCATTTATGAGTCGTCTGTTCAGTTAATAATAAATAAAAGTCGCGGCCATTACTTCCAAGCTGTATTCCTGTTGTTATTGATACTATGCCATTGATAGCCTATGGGTGTGGACGTGTGTGCATATCAATCATGGTGTCTCACTAATAGGTACATGATTAGCCTCATCCTGCTTAATATATCAACATCCTTAGTCGAGGTGAACGTCATCCGTTGCATAGTACATGTTATGCTACCCCCATGTTACCTACATATAGGTTGGTGCCCCCAACACATCACACTCGAGTGTCGTATAGCCAGAGGCAATAATACGTTTTAGCAAATCATCTTATAATGAACCAACCAATGGTGTCAAACTATATAGAGAATAGTATGTTAGTGCCGTGAATGGGAAAAAATATCTGGCAAGGCTCAGGAAACGGGATGGGCGAGGCTCTGCCGAGCACATCCCGTTTCCGTGCCGCGCCAGCTATTTTTTCTCATTCACGGCACTAACCTACTATTCTATTTATCCCGTGAACACCTACAAATGGCTGTAAAATGCAAAAATTGTATTTACTGGATATCAAAAATGTTTCACGGCACCGTGTTTCACGGCACATACGCACTGTGTTGACGGGATAAAATGAAAGACCTCGTAAAAAGCAACTTAGATGGTTATGCATGCTACAAGAATGTGCTATTCGATCAGCATATACATTGGTCACAAATCCCATAAACGGTACCCCATGTTTCCAGTCGCCACCAAGGGGGTGTTTCACTAAACTTCATACGACTAAAATATTCGTAATTGCAAAATGATGATAGTCTGTAAAATTCACATTAACACTGTTTTCTTGTAAACAATTATTGGATTTACATTTATTAAACATATTAAATGTTCAATAAATGTAAACCCATCAGTTGAAATTTCCAGACGATCCTAAATTTGCACTTACGAACATTTTAGTCGCACGAAGTTTAGTGAAACGGGCCCCAGATATTGGTGTCTATTTGTGTACGTATGGGCTGTTTAGAAGTTGATGCACCGTGTTCAGTTTAGTTCGCGCAGGGCGTGAATAGTTACTGAGGGCTACCGCCGTGGCTAGTCTCGTGTATCCCAATATTTTATTCACCCTTTCACAAGTGTTATAAATAAACACGGCCCTTGCCGGTGCAATGTTGTCCCGCCAAGCGTACGCAACTGCAGCACTGTTGTTTCGGTATACCGAAAACTGTTCCATCTTCCGAGATGACTTCGTCACGCTATCAATAAACGTGCGAATGTATTTAGTGAAAGGGAGCCCTACAAATTGGTAGATCGCCCTTGTGACCTTTATAGGAGTTTCCGCGAGTTCCTCGTACACTATTGGGTGTAACGTGTTTGGGTTTGTGTCTGCATTATGCGTCGTGCCGCCTTAATCTTCCATATTTGTTTTGCAGTGGGTTACAACTTCTGAAGTAAGATTGTCAGTGAGTAATCCAGCATTACGCCGAGACACAAACATTCCCCGAGCATCGCGCATCAAGTAAATGATCTTCATGTTTGGGAAGCGCGACAACAGTTTCTCTGCCTGAATCATGCTTAGTCGAATTTACTTTAAACACCCGTACGTTTGATCTCTTGCACAAGCGCATCCCGTCGTCGATGCAACCGCTGTCTTTGCGAGAACGTTTATTTCCTTTAAAACACCGGATGAATGGTGCTAAGGAATCGTTGAAAATCATGTGCTGCTTGTTCACCATGCTGTGATAGTCAACACCATTAGCGTCGCACGTGAACCAACCGCTGAGCACGTCGTAGACTGCATCATCGGCTGAACGATAACTCCTGAAATGTAGAGACGCGACGACAAGTAAGAATCACAGATGTATAAAGCCTGACATGGATGGTAAAATGGTTAAGAATTACCTAATTATATTTAAACCCCATCAGAAAGTCATATAAATAAAAATTACTCAATTGGATAAAGCGTGGCGGGGATGGTAAAATGGTAAAATAATTTCCTAATCTTAAGAATTAGCAGAAAGATATATAAATAAAATTTTATCTGAAAACAAAAAACTCCCGATTTGCTTTCATGACAATTTTTATTTATCCGACTTTTCACTGGTTTCTAAACAAAATTAGGATTTCTCGCCATTGCACCTTCCCTGCCACGAGTTTTTCACCTGTGGTAAGTTACGGAGACAGCGTACTTGGTACTGTGTGGCTGTGACTGCTGGAGAAATGGGGGATCGTAGCTAGTTATTTTCCTTTGCAAATCTATTTATAGAGATCCGGTCCTTTGGTTTATTTTAGCGTTTATTTCTTACTGAATAACTTGCAGAAATAAAGACTGCAAACATCGTACACCAAGATCAGACTGCACATATATGCAGTCTGATCTGGGTCTACACTGGTTGCAATACAATTAATAATATAAGTGTGAAAATATGAATCTGGCAAATAATGCAATTCCAGATCAGATTGCCCAGATATATAGGATGATGTGGATCAACACTAGTCGAAAACACTGTAATGACTGGACTGGATTTCTATAAATAAATTCAAAGGGAAACAACTAGCTACGATCCGCCATTGGGCTTATGGGATGTGTGAGCAATAGATATGATGATCATATAGTACATACCCGTAGCCTGATAACGATCTAGATTGCTGATGTATGTCGGATGTTTCATTGATTAAATGGCGAACAGATGATCCCCATCAAACTTTGCAAATGCACAGGCTGATCTGGATCTACACTGATCGCAAAGCCCATTAGCTCCGTTTCTCTAGTCACAGCCACAAATGTAGAGACACGACGTCGGATATTGTAACCACAATGCGAAACGCCTTGTGATTTTGTGCCTATCGTGATTTTTCATGAAAACTATTTACAGAAACTATGATATTTTGTGGAAAGGACGTCAAAAGTTGACGAGAATTTTAGAGCAGATACTGGAAGAATTTCGTCAACTTTTGATGTCACTTACGAAAGATATCTCAGTTTTTATAAATATTTTACATGAAAGAGTTTGAAAACTTCTTGAGGAGGGCAGAATGTAAGGTGTGTAGGTTCTAAATCACCAAGTTGAAAACACCCATTGCCCAATATTAAGGTGTATGATCACGTGGCTACAACAACAACAACAAGTACTGAAACTTCCAGAAACCCTCCGATTCAAAGTACGTATTCTATTATTTTGTCCTTATTATTTAACGGAGTTTGATGAAATATGGCGCATCAAACGCGTCTTGTTAAGCTGTATGTGGTGGTCTGGGTATTTTGGCCCAAACTTCTGTCATTTTTGCGAATAATCGATTTCAGTGTCTACTGACACGAAAATCGATCCTTCGCAAAAACGACATACGTATGTGCCTAACTCCCGGGACCACCAAATGCAGCTCATGAAGAAGCGTTTTGACGAAACTATCAAATAACACTGACTTTGGAGTGGGCGCGCTTTCATCACTTTCAGCCATTGTTGTTGTTGTTGTAACCACGTGTTCGTGCACCTTGAATATACGATAAGGAATAACTATGGGGTATTTCCCATGGATTACCTCTTAGTACTATTCCACAGAGTCACTGTGGCTGTAACTTTCCTGCGTGTTGTATTCTTCTTGTTAACATGTTTGTTCAGAGTGTGCATCAGGCCATCAATAGGCTCGAAGACGTAGAAGGACCCTGGGCTCCTCTGTAGCAGCTGACCCGTGAATGTAGATCCTGTCCGCATGTATGCCACTACGAGAATTAGTTTTACGTCAGTATCGACGTGACTGTCTTTTAGAAGTTTGTCTTCATCACTTTCGGAATTTAATGTTATTTTCTCTAGATGTGTATTGTTTGCCGCCATTTCATGTTTCAAATGTTGAGAGTATGTTTTTGCGTTTTCAATGGCACGCATGCTGTCGTTCTTTTGACTTCCTTCTTTAGCATACTGCACGTGTGGGCGATGGACGGTTGGAATGTGACACGAAATGTCAAAAAGGGGCTATCAGCAAAGGAACATTTAGTTGCGGGCAGTAACTGTGCATCGCATGACTAATGCTTCAGACAATCACATAAAGAGACGAGACGAGCAGTTCATGCATGTCAACGTGAGATGCACGCAACTTCAATGTACAAAAAGTGCATTTCTTGCACCAGACACGCCTCCTTGCCGTAATGATATCTGCATGTGTGAATTATCATGAAAATATCCAAAAACAAGTACGAAATGGAATGGATACGAAATGGTGTGGGTACGAATTGGACAAGTATCTAGTTGCGGGAAGTATTGCATCGTTACTGCCCGCAACTAAGGGGCATTCGGTCTAAAATCACACACACCTATAATAAATGCAGAAAGCTGATTGTTTAAGAAAATGTACCTAGGATCGTCTTGAGTAATATCAAAGGTTATCCCGCAAAAAAAACATTTGGTTCGCTGCAAAATCCAAGATGGCCGCCAAGATGACCACCAACCAAATATATGACATTCGTAAAGTTTTAACTAATTATCATATAATAATATAACAAAGCCATTTATAGAGTTGTAAATTTTCCATCGGTTTCCATTTATGGTGGTAGTTCTTAGACCAAGGTCAATGTCCAAAATTGTGTTTCACGAAACCTGACCAAATCTTACGGCCATATACATAAACGATGTAAAAACAATATTGTTGTCGATAATATTAAATTTTATCAAAATGTAAGAATAAGCCTTCTTTTTATTTCGTGAAACTTGTTCTAATATTGATTTTATTACGAAAAATGACTTCTCTATGGGAATAGGGGAAAAGAGGTGGAGAGCCTGGAGGAGGAGTCGAAAAACGAAAGAATTTGGAAATCGATTATGATAGCTTGGAAATGATCTAACAAAGAAAACAAGTTACATTTTCAAAATCGGTCCACTATTTCTGAAATTATAAATATTTCCCCATGTTAAATACCCATAGTATATGGGAAATTCGCAATAAAATCCATATTGGACCACATTTCACAAAATAAAATGTAGGCTTATTCTTAGGTTTTGCTATAATTTAATATTATCGAAAAAATATATTGTTTTTGCATTATTTATATAGCCGTAAAATTTGGGCAGGTTTCGTGAAACAGACAGTACCCATAATATGTGAACCCATCACACGGTTAACAGTTATCACGATTTTGCTAATGTATCTGTGAGCTTGCTGTATAATATAAAGTGGCTTCCAAGATGGCCACCGCAAACAATTGTAGAAGAAATTGTCTTCAAATATTAAGAGCATGCAGGCAACTGGTTTATTTTCAACAACATTATCAAGATGCATGATCGCGCGGTTACCACAACAACGACAATGTCTGAAAGTGTTGAAAGCGCGCCCACTCCAAAGTAAATATTATTAGATATTGACCTGCTTTTGGTGGTCTCGGGACTTCGGAACATACATATCGATTTCCGTGTCAATATTGACAGTAGAGACGGAAATCGATTCTTCGCAAAAATTACAGATGTTTGGGAAAAAGTACCGAGACCACCAAATGCAGCTTAACAAGACGCGTTTGATGCATACTATTTCTTTAAAATCAGTTGCATAATAAGGACAGTATAACAGAATACGTACCTGGAATCGGAGTCGCTGCTGCAAGTTTTGTAATTGTTGTTGTTGTTGTAACCACGTGATCATGCACCTTGATTATACAATAATCGCCTTGTTGTGAGTTAATTACATGGTCTTATCGACCCGATAAACGTGATATTGACCGAGGACGCAGTCCGAAGTCGATATCTCTTTTATTGGGTCGATAAAACCACGTATTGACCGATACGACAAGGCGATACTTGTTTTATTATCAATTGAGAAATTCCCATATGTGTCACCTTTACGATTAATCTTGCTTTATGCCATTTTGGCGCAATTCATAATCATCATGTTCAGCGACGTTCCTGGTGGAGAGCGTGAAAAGATGAGCAACGTTATGGATGTTAATGAAATCAAAGAGACTTTAGCCAAACCACAAGTTGACCAGCCTTCAGGTCAATATGACATTTTTAATCAATTTTGTTCAGGTCGATATGCATTAATCAAAGAATACGTGACCAGCAACTGACCAATCGCAGACATGGATAGTTCTCGATCGATAATAAAAACTGTGATCTTCCTGAATTAACGTTATGTAGCTGGGCCCGAAAACATCTTACATCATACTTTGCGTAACCCAATATCAATCATTCCCTGCCTGATATGTTTTGCCCTGAACAACCCTCAAATATCATCACCGTATAGGATAACACTGTTACGGCTGAGTCTCCATATATCACATGCACACACACTTAGCCCTTTTCACGGTCTGACATACCGGCGTTGTGCTATAGGAGAATTAGGCCCTTAGCGTACCGGCATACATATGTTTTTTAGTACCTCTTTAGTATCTCTGCGCACCAAATATTTGTGTTACCAATGTGACAAACATATATACTCTATATATTCCCGCATGATAGACCTCCAGAAGTAGAAGCTTAAGCCTAGTAATTTGCATAAACAAGATGGCCGCCAATGAAAAAGTACTTCACTACATGTAGGGGCATATCATTTTGTGGAAGCAGTTTTAGAAGCACAAATACCCATAAACCTTAAGCATTTAATACTTCATAGACGATTAAATGTTTATCAATGCATTTTATTAGGAATATGATGTACAGAAACCAACATGGCCGCCATTTTACACGAATTATATGAATTATTTAAAGAAACAGGCACGCACGAGCAATTAAGTGTTAACACCACACACATATATAAAACTAACATAGTCCCAAGGTGTTTAGCATATTGGTATTAATAATAATACGCAACAAAAACATAGCATTTGTGGTATAAAGGTGTTATATTGCATTTACAATATGGCCGACCTTATGAAATGCATATCCAGTTTCTGGGATATTTATATGCAACGGCGTTGTTTCAGCAGCCACAGAATGGTTAATGCAATAGCAATTCTGATTTTACAGTAATTATAAACCAATTTCACAATAAAAGGAGAAGTGTGTAAATCCAAAATGGCAGCTATTTTATACGCATTCGTTGATCTACAGCTTATAGTCCGTACCGTTGTGTAGTTTAGTCGGATTTTGTTTGAGATTTGTTGCTCTATACATATTTTGAAAGGAAATTGAACGAGAAGTCTAAAAATCGATGTTGCGATTTGCGCAAAACCCATCTTTGACCTCTATTTTGCGATTCAAAATGGCCGCCAAGGTTTTCATATTGCTTTGCTATATTTCCACATCTCTTTGCACGTAATATTGATTTAACCATGAAACTACGATATATTTACCATTGTAGGTATTGTATAATTACGGCAGGTATCGCTATAGTGCAGAATAACACCTAGCATAAACAACATTTTCAAGATGGCCGCCAAATTACACAAAAAATGGGGTATTGTGATGGTTAATCGTAAATGTATTTCTGTGGCGGATTTATTGATGTCTAAACTTTTAGAAAGGAAGGAGAAGGTGAAAGTTAAACTATGTATGTCTAGGATAGTGAAAACACGATACGTACTTATAGGCTGCAATTCAAAATGGCTGCCAGATTGTATCCGTTTGTGCTTTGTATCTGCAAGTTTCTGAGACGCTGGCTTTGGTTACAGGTAAAACCACGACATTATCCGATTACTAGGATTGAGTCAATATGTAAGAAGTAACACATGATGTAGAAAAGTGATTAACATGTTACAAAATGAAAATGGCCGCCAAATCATCAATAAATGTGCTCGCGGCGTATACTACACTTGTGTAACGTTATGTAACACACGTTTAAATGATGGCATGGCAGTTGTGAAATGTCTTAATCAGAATCGCTGTCATCCGCCAGAATACAATTTTCAACATGCGTATCCTCATCATTCTCACAGTCAGAACTACATGTACATCGGCAGAGGTCTGTACATGATAAAGCGTTGTGCTTGCATGAACAGCGCTGTGTTTTGCAATTAGTCTTGCACTGGCATCTGACCATCTCAACAATTGCGGTGGGTGCTGGTGACACATCTGATATATGTGGACGCATACAACCATTATCGTCCTCATAATATCCATGGCCCACTTGGGAAATCTGTACTTGTTGTGCAACAGTAGCTTGTCCCCATATCCTGGCCTGTACATGGACCCTGTTCACATGCTGCTTTAGTGTACCGAGTGTAGGGGGTAGCTTTTCACTTTCCGCCATAGTTTTGCAGAATAGGTGCCATCTAAGCTCGGGAATCTGAGTGATGTTGATGCCTTTCGGTTGATAGACTCTGCAAACAAACTGAGCCATCATGTCAAATGTATGATCTGATATAATATCACTGTCAAGTAGCATCTGAAATGCGCACAGAACCTCGTCGTTTCTGACTTTGATATTGTTTAAACCATTTCAACTTTCCCACCCTGGAAAATCGCCCTATATTGTCTGCGCCAGAGAAGGCGTGGAGCCCCGGCAATGCCTTTGCCTTTCTTTCACCAAGCTGTGACCATATGGATTTGATGTCAATGACACCTGAAACTATCGATATACATGTTACATTGTGTAAGAGCTGATAGTTTGCTACTAGCAGAACAAGTACGTCGGTGTCAGGTGAAAATACCATTAAGTGGTAATTTGATGGGTTTCGCCTTTTAGACAACACTGCATGGTAAATTATCAATGTGTCTGCTTCTTCGTGATTGTTGGCTTCAAATGAAATGTCGCTGTTGCATTTAGTACGGCCATCTGCAGAGACAATGACAACTTTCTCTGTTTCTGTGCTGTAATCACTGAGTTTTTGTGCCAAGTATGTCGTCAGGTCCGCTTTAGTCTTGTAATGGGACAGGAATCGTTTCAATGTGATGTGTGTCAATTTTGTGTCATCTTTAACTTGATACCGTACAGGTACCTGACCTTTGTTCCTCAATTCCCTGACTGCAGCCTTACGGAGTGTTTCGTGTAGGTGTCAAAAACTACAATGATTTCATTAAAATCGGCTGCTTCCTGCATGATCGCTTTAATGAAACAGTCACCGAGATCTTTAACTGTCATTATTGCTGCTGAACACTTTTCTAGTCTTTGCACAATTACCATTGCATCAAAAATGGAATGGCAATCTTTCGGCTAGTGTCATGGTCCATTACTTCATCGCCAAGTGTCGTTTGGGAACGTGGTATCTGTGTGATTCTGTAGGTCCTCCGGTTGCAGCAGCAGCCGTCTGCTGAAGAGCATTAATCAATTTAGATTTGTCATTGCAAGTGAGTACTGCTCCATTTGGCGAAAACAGTGATCTTAGCGTGAGAGTAAACTCATGTTCACCAATAGCGCCCTTCATGTCAAACATCCCTGTTTGACTTCGTCTAGTACCATGAGGCGCCCGTACAGATTTTTGGTTTCTTTAAGGTCAATTGATGCATCTCTGATTTTGACGGTCTGTGTCCTGTTACCTGACGTGTACATTTTGTTATTTGCCCGTTTGAGTGGTGCCCATACACTGATATTCCCAGCAATACGCTCGGCAACGTAACTCTCATACATTTTTTGTCCAGTTGCATCAATATTCAATATCTGGGGGACATACTCCTGTGGAACATAAGCATGATTTATTAGATGATACAGTGAATCGCCATCTGCAGTGAATGGATTTGTGTGAGATGTAATTGCTGCCTTGATCTTGTCTATTGCAATGTGTTTACGTTGGACTTTACTCGGTTGCAATGCATGGTGTTCTCGGACAGCTCCTGACTTGCGCAGAAACTGATTCGTATACTCCGATGAAAGACAGCTCAGCTCGGGGGCAGCCAGAACAAATCTCTGTCTTGCATTTGCGTTGTTCGAAATGCCTATTAGTGCTGATGGATCCTTTATCTGTTTATTGACCTGTTCGAGGGCATGATCAGCACCAATTGACACAAATGGGATGTCATCCTTCTTTGTGACAGAGATGTTCCCTGCTTCGAGTTCATTCCAAGTATTTGGATGTTCTGTCTTCAACTTCTGCATATCAGATAGATATCTTGGCCACAATCGTTTATACTTCATTCGGTCCATTGCGAAAAACATACTATTGAGCTTTTCCCCGGCTTCAAGGTGGAGCTGAAGATCTGCATTCCTGGATGCTTCTATGAAATGTAGAATTACTTCCACCCGATGAAGATAATTCATCATTGCCTTGAACATGGCATTTTCTGACTTTTTCTCCTCCCAGGCTTCAAACTGCTCTCGTATTTGGTGGCTTTCTTATACATCTTTCATGGTAATATCTGCCTCTTTCACTTTCTGTGCTCGCTCGCTTTTATCAGTAACAGTGCATGCTACTTCAATTGCCTTTGCGGAACCTGCACATACTCTGTCAATTTGGGGGTTTTCCTTAAAGAATTCCTCAAGTGCCATTTCGTAGAGAGCTGCGTATGTGTACACATGAGCAGAAAGCGACCGCTTGTAGTTGGTACAGTTCAAAATCTGCCTCATTGTTGCTGGACCGTACACATCTGCTTCCAGCCAAGCTTCATCTATTCCCGAATTTTCAATTGATGTCCCTAGGGCTCTGAGAGCTGCCATGACTACGTGCAATTCACCTAGCCGTGGCACAACTTGTTTCTTTAGATCCGGTCGTGAATCAATTATCTTCACTACCTTCTCATAGAGTGCCATGTCACATGAGATGACAGTTGGATGGTTCTGTCCAGAAACTAGTCTGTTAAGAGAGCAGGTCTGTGATTACACTGTCGTTAGCGTTGACCATTCGTGAGCTACTTCAGGTAACAGAGGCAACGCCCTATCCGTGTCACTGGTCGAGCTTCAGATACCAATGGAGTAGTAACCAGCCCATCCGGGAATCATGGATTGCTTGACTTCAGCATTCCCTTGTGCATCTTCGTCTGTCTTGTGTAGTCTAGATGCAACGTAAGCCATAATCCAGGCCATCTGTCCATATTTGTATTTCTCATCAATACCCCTTTCACTAACTTTGAATGTGTTACTTTCTTCTTCTGATGAGGAGGGTGGTGGTTTTGGTTTACTGCATGGCACGATTGCCGTGTGGTACGGTGTCACCCTATTGCTACTTGTGTCCGTTATGCACAGAGGAGGCGCCACTGCATCGCCCTGGACATTGTCTTTTTGGTACATGACAGTTATTGTACCATGTTTAGTACCTTTGCCATCTGGCGTGTCTTCTAGAAAGTCAGCATTGTCGACTGCAAAATACACGAATGTACCCTTCTTAATGAATGGCGGTACATATAACCCATCGAATCGTTTCATGTTTTCAACTACCGCGTTAGCAAGAGACGTCTCAAGACAGAGTACACGGCTATGTGGTATGCACAAGTTATTTGCATTTAGAAGATCAATAACCTTTTTGCTTCTGGTCTTATGGCGGATAGGCCAATCCCAATCCGAGAACTTGCGAATTTTTCGCGACATGGGACTTTTTTTGAATGTTGTGTCCTCTTTGGTAGGTTTATATTGCACCTGCCTGTCAGTTTTAAAGCCATACATAATATTTTGACATACCGTGATGACAGTTCTTTCAACGACACGCGTCCTGGTAACAGTTTCTAGTTCGTTGAGTGTACCTACCATAATCCATCGGATCAGTGAATACAGCTCTGCTGGAACATCCTCAGGTGTGCTAGTCACTGGGATGCTTTCATCAACGACACTGTTAGTGAACCCAGATATAGCCTTTCGAACGCATTTCGCTGCACAGTAGATATCATTCATATGGTTCTGACTTTCGCTCTCAGTTGCCAGAGCAATGTTCACCAAGTCCTGATCACATGCATCTGGGGAATACAGAACTGCAGACTTTCGCCTGTCTTTTTTGAAGAATGATTTCAAATGGGGTAACGCATGCATAATAGTAGATTTGAGCCATTTTCTATTATATGAAGGAGTGTGCTTGTCGATTTCTTTCACATCGCCTAAGGAATTCAAGTATGTGGTTTCAATATCTTCTATCGATATGATCTCTTTTGCTTTTGTTCGTACGTCAATTAAGTTAATTAACTCAATCAGATATGCATTTTGCCATGAATTATTATGTTGTTGTCGGGTAGAACCACTGTTAGCATGACTTAGCACATGGTACACATTCACATTCCAGCAGTTCTTGTGGTACCTTACATCAATAGCATGTGCATCACCTGCAGATATAGCTGTACTTAGTCGTGTACACATTTCCGGGTTTCCTGACACTTCAACTGCACGTCGCAATTTTTGACCTGCATTTATTGTGCCGACTTTGAATAATTTATCTTCCTCACTTTTTGACAGAAGAAACATTTGTTTTTGTCAAGTGGCACTGTTTGTGATCGTTGTGTACGTGGTTGCAGACGACGGAACATCATTCATGTCGCTCCTATTGCGTTTCAAACCTTTCTGTTTGACATTAAACACACCGGTAGAGACCCTGTATGCATGACGTTCCCTGAGTGCCTCTATTTTCTGAGTATGTGTTGTATCAGCGTAGCACATACGATGCCAAATAGCCCCCTGTCTTTGCAGACTGGAAACTTGTGTTGCCTTTGAGTCTATGGTCAATTTGTACGAAAATCGCCATCTTGAAGCTGTGCCCGTTCTTGTATGGCAACAAGTATCCGTTCATAGGACTGCGGCTGTCGTTGACTAACCAAGGGTCCTTTCTTGGCAGCGTCTCCTTGACACATAATACACAACTGCCAATTTGTTGATGATTCGATCGCATCGATCAAGCCATGCTTCGGCTGGGGGTTCAGACATTTCCCTTTATACCTAGATCTACGAACAGTGAATTACAATA
Organism: Conchocele bisecta; assembly: GCA_029237695.1. Taxonomy (NCBI): domain Eukaryota; kingdom Metazoa; phylum Mollusca; class Bivalvia; order Lucinida; family Thyasiridae; genus Conchocele; species Conchocele bisecta. Next base: position 135,284,410 of record CM055266.1, read on the forward strand.
CAGACAAATACTAGTAGCGGCCAATATCACAATATTTCGATAGATTATGCGGATTCAGTAGCTGTAACGTCTACGTAACTCGCGACATGCGACTTTCGATTAACAAGCGTTAAACACCGCAATGCTTAACAACGCCATGATTTAAATGCACATTGGGGAGCTTCGTTTTGACGTCACTAACAAATTTGCATTACATCCAGGGCGTTGTTAAATGATCAAGGCATTTGAATTTAAATCATGGTGTTGTTAAAATATCAATAGACTGTGAAACTGGTTCACGTGACACGGAAGCTTCCTTGTTGATCTAGAATGACGAATAGTGTATGCCCTGATCAGATTGATAAAATAAGCATTATTCTTGAAATGTCAGCCGTTGTTAAGTATTTATGGTATCCAGCGTTAGAAGATGAAATTAGAACACACATACAATACAAATATAAGCGTAACTGCGCCTTCAAAATCTGCGAAACTGCGAACAATGTTTGGATATATAACAAAATCGAACATAATTTGGTGGCCATTTTGAAATGCAAAATGGCGGTCTTTCCCGTGTTTTGCGCAAATCGCAACATGTATTTATGAATTCCTCGATAAATTTCCTTTCGAAAAATGTATAGTTTACCTAATCTCAAAAGAAATCCGACGAACGCATATTGTCATACGTAACACTACGGACTATTACTAAAAGTATGAAAAAGAACATACACATATTAATTTGCATATTTATGATATCCATCACTGAACAATTGAAACAGCAATTTTTGGAATTCACTTCACGTATTACACAAAACATATCAGCCAAGAGCAAACCGATCCGCTTCGACGATAAACCATTGACATGCCTAAAGAAGTTTCTCAATACTCGTTTGAGGCAACTATGATTTGCATACTTTCAAACTGGCCGCCATTTCGTACAATATATGTAGCAATGAAACTAAGCCCCCATATACATTGTATCGGTAGCGGCTGACTAGAAGCTGTAATACATACCCGTTTTTACAGTTACAATATATTGTACTGTGTGCTTATCATGCGATTTGGGGGCTGTACATGTGTTTGTTTTGTGATCAAAAGTGTAATATCCTCTACCAACGCTCATTAGTAATATTATATCTGTCTGATTGTACATATTGTGGACATGATGTGTTATTCCATTTTGTATTTTGTCTCATGTATTAGCATGCACGGCATACTGTGCAAGAAGAAACGTCAATATGAGTAATACAATTAACATAATTCATATAACAAAATCAGATTTAAGCGAAATTATGTAACATAGCCAATTAATATAATATAACATACATTATGCATGCACTTTCAGCGAAAATTTAATCTATGCACAAATTTACCGCCAAATAAGACTGAACTGTTCTGTTATTACCACTTTGTGCACGTAAACATTTAACATAGATGACTTTCCATGCAACCAGCATTTGATATGAATAGCATGAGTATATGAGTAGGACATACCTGTTTGAACATGTAGCGAACATTACATATCACTTCATTCATATAACAGTTTGTCCTGTCTCATTGCTTACTTTATGTTGATTACTGACCTCAGGGAAACATGACGGCAAAGCAAGCAAGAGGGTTATAATGTGTGTTTTGAAACATTACAAACAATGTCAAGATACCCACAGCTATCGCCGAACACGATTATCAAAACAACGTTATACTAAGCGGTTCACGTTCTATTTCTAGCTGATTGCCTGAGTATGTATTTGTGGGACCGTGTACCGCTAATCATGGAATGCATTTTAGCACCCATTCAATACTCGACCTACCTGCGCGTATTTGGTGCATTATCTTTATTTTCCAGGCAAGGAAGTGGTGTTCGGTCTGTCGGATGTATTGATTACTATTTTCCATTCACATGCATGCTTAACCGGACTTAAGTGGACCAATATATGTCTAGTTGTACTGCAGATGGGCTATTAATAATTACAACCCAATATGAAATGGATATGCCATTCGCTCATGTAGCACATTCATTTACATAACCTATGTGTATACGCAGGAGAGTTTCTGACTAATCAACCATATGTATGTTAATTGTCCGACTTGCATACCGTACAGTTATAAAAATTCCAAACGAATGCAATATAAGAATTCCTTCTCGTTGCAACTACACAAACACATTCCGGAATGGTACATGTTTTACATAAGCATGAATTCATGACCAGCAG
>CM055266.1:135287098-135366896 GCA_029237695.1 Conchocele bisecta
CTGCTGGCCATGAACAATTCATGCTTATGTAAAACATGTACCATTCCGGAATGTGTTTGTGTAGTTGCAACGAGAAGGAATTCTTATATTGCATTTGTTTGGAATTTGTATCACTGTACGGTATGCAAGTCGGACAATTAACATACATATGGTTGATTAGTCAGAAACTCTCCTGCGTATGCACATAGGTTATGTCAATGAATGTGCTACATGAGCGAATGGCATATCCATTTCATATTGGGTTGTAATTATTAATAGCCCATCTGCAGTACAACTAGACATATATTGGTCCACTTAAGTCCGGTTAAGCATGCATGTGAATTGAAAATAGTAATCAATACATCCGACAGACCGAACACCACTTCCTTGCCTGGAAAATAAAGATAATGCACCAAATACGCGCAGGTAGGTCGAGTATTGAATGGGCACTAAAATGCATTCCATGATTAGCGGTACACGGTCCCACAAATACACACTCAGGCAATCAGCTAGAAATAGAACGTGAACCGCTTAGTATAACGTTGTTTTGATAATCGTGTTCGGCGATAGCTGTGGGTATCTTGACATTGTTTGTAATGTTTCAAAACACACATTATAACCCTCTTGCTTGCTTTGCCGTCATGTTCCCCTGAGGTCAGTAATCAACATAAAGTAAGCAATGCGACAGGACATTATATGAATGAAGTGATATGTAATGTTCGCTACATGTTCAAACAGGTATGTCCTACTCATATACTCATGCTATTCATATCAAATGCTGGTTGCATGGAAAGTCATCTATGTTACATGTTTACGTGCACAAAGTGGTAATAACAGAACAGTTCAGTCTTATTTGGCGGTAAATTTGTGCATAGATTAAATTGTCGCTGAAAGTGCATGCATAATGTATGTTATATTATTATTATATTATGTTACATAATTTCGCTTAAATCTGATTTTGTCATATGAATTGTGTTAATTTTATTACTCATATTGACGTTTATTCTTGCACAGTACGCCGTGCATGGTAATACATGAGACAAAATACAAAATGGAATAACACATGATGTCCACAATATGTACAATCAGACAGATATAATATTACTAATGAGCGTTGGTAGAGGATATTACACTTTTGATCACCAAACAAACACCTGTTCAGTCCCCAAATCGCATGATAAGCACACAGTACAATATATTGTAACTGTAAAAACGGGTATGTATTACAGCTTCTAGTCAGCCGCTACCGATACAATGTATATGGGGGTTTAGTTTCAGTGCTACATATATTGTACGAAATGGCGGCCAGTTTGAAAGTATGCAAATCATAGTTGCCTCAAACGAGTATTGAGAAACTTCTTTAGGCATGCCAATGGTTTATCGTCGAAGCGGATCGGTTTGCTCTTGGCTGATATTCCAAAAATTGCTGTTTCAATTGTTCAGTGATGGATATTATAAATATGCAAATTAATATGTGTATGTTCTTTTTCATACTTTTAGTAAGCTGTAGATCAACGAATGCGTATAAAATGGCTGCCATTTTGGATTTACACACTTCTCTTTTTATCGTGAAATTGGTTTATAACTACTTTAAAATCAGAATTGCTATTGCATTAACCATTCTGTGGCTGCTGAAACAACGCCGTTGCATATAAATATCCCAGAAACTGGATATGCATTTCATAAGGTCGGCCATATTGTAAATGCAATATAACACATTTATACCACAAATGCTATGTTTTTGCTGCGTATTATTATTAATACCAATATGCTAAACACCTTGGGACTATGTTAGTTTTATATATGTGTGTGGTGTTAACACTTAATTGCTCGCGCGTGCCTGTTTCTTTAAATAATTCATAGAATTCGTGTAAAATGGCGGCCATGTTGGTTTCTGTACATCATATTCCTAATACAATGCATTGATAAACATTTAGTCGTCTATGAAGTATTAAATGCTTAAGGTTTATGGGTATTTGTGCTTTTAAAACTGCTTCCACAAAATGATATGCCCCTACATGTAGTGAAGTACTTTTTCATTGGCGGCCATCTTGTTTATGCAAATTACTAGGCTTAAGCTGCTACTTCTGGAGGTCTATCATGCGGGAATATATAGAGTATATATGTTTGTCACATTGGTAACAAAAATCTTTGGTGCGCAGAGATACTAAAGAGGTACTAAAAAACAGATGTATGCCGGTACGTTAAGGGCCTAATTCTCCTATCGCACAAAGCCGGTATGTCAGACCGTGAAAAGGGCTAAGTGTGTGTGCATGTGATATATGGAGACTCAGCCGTAACAGTGTTATCCTATATGGTGATGATATTTGAGGGTTGTTCAGGGCAAAACATATCAGGCAGGGAATGATTGATATTGGGTTACGCAAAGTATGATGTAATATGTTTTCGGGCCCAGCTACATAACGTTAATTCAGGAAGATCACAGTTTTTATTATCGATCGAGAACTATCCATGTCTGCGATTGGTCAGTTGCTGGTCACGTATTCTTTGATTAATGCATATTGACCTGAACAAAATTGATTAAAAATGTCATATTGACCTGAAGGTTGAGCAACTTGTGGTTTGGCTAAAGTCTCTTTGATTTCATTAACATCCATAACGTTGCTAATCTTTTCACGCTCTCCACCAGGAACGTCGCTGAACATGATGATTATGAATTGCGCCAAAATGGCATAAAGCAAGATTAATCGTAAAGGTGACACATATGGGAATTTCTCAATTGATAATAAAACAAGTATCGCCTTGTCGTATCGGTCAATACGTGGTTTTATCGACCCAATAAAAGAGATATCGACTTCGGACTGCGTCCTCGGTCAATATCACGTTTATCGGGTCGATAACACCACGTAATTAACTCACAACAAGGCGATTATTGTATAACAACAACAACAATTACAAAACTTGCAGCAGCGACTCCGATGTCAGGTACGTATTCTGTTATACTGTCCTTATTATGCAACTGATTTTAAAGAAATAGTATGCATCAAACGCGTCTTGTTAAGCTGCATTTGGTGGTCTCGGTACTTTTTCCCAAACATCTGTAGTTTTTGCGAAGAATCGATTTCCGTCTTTACTGTCAATACTGACACGGAAATCGATATGTATGTTCCGAAGTCCCGAGACCACCAACAGCAGGTCAATATCTAATAATATTTACTTTGGAGTGGGCGCGCTTTCAACACTTTCAGACATTGTTGTTGTTGTGGTAACCGCGCGATCATGCACCTTGATAATGTTGTTGAAAATAAACCAGTTGCCTGCATGCTCTTAATAATTGAAGACAATTTCTTCTACAGTTGTTTGCGGTGGCCATCTTGGAAGCCACTTTATATTATACAGCAAGCTCACAGATACATTAGCAAAATCGTGATAACTGTTAACCGTGTGAAAAATTAAGTTTCGCGCATGGGTTCACATATTATGGGTACTGTCTGTTTCACGAAACCTGCCCAAATTTTACGGCTATATAAATAATGCAAAAACAATATATTTTTTCGATAATATTAAATTATAGCAAAACTTAAGAATAAGCTACATTTTATTTTGTGAAATGTGGTCCAATATGGATTTTATTGCGAATTTCCCATATACTATGGGTATTTAACATGGGGAAATATTTATAATTTCAGAAATAGTGGACCGATTTTCAAAATGTAACTTGTTTTCTTTGTTAGATCATTTCCAAGCTATCAGAATCGATTTCCAAATTCTTTCGTTTTTCGACTCCTCCTCCAGGCTCTCCACCTCTTTTCCCCTATGTTAAATTCCCATAGAAAAGTCATTTTTCGTAATAAAATCAATATTAGAACAAGTTTCACGAAATAAAAAGAAGGCTTATTCTTACATTTTGATAAAATTTAATATTATCGAAAACAATATTGTTTTTACATCGTTTATGTATATGGCCGTAAGATTTGGGCAGGTTTCGTGAAACACAATTTTGGACATTGACCTTGATCTAAGAACTACCACCATAAATGGAAACCGATGGAAAATTTACAACTCTATAAATGGCTTTGTTATATTATTATATGATAATTAGTTAAAACTTTACGAATGTCATATATTTGGTTGGTGGTCATCTTGGCGGCCATCTTGGATTTTGCAGCGAACCAAATGTTTTTTTTGCGGGATAACCTTTGATATTACTCAAGACGATCCTAGGTACATTTTCTTAAACAATCAGCTTTCTGCATTTATTATAGGTGTGTGTGATTTTAGACCGAATGCCCCTTAGTTGTGGGCAGTAACGATGCAATACTTCCCGCAACTAGATACTTGTCCAATTCGTACCCACACCATTTCGTATCCATACCATTTCGTACTTGTTTTTGGATATTTTCATGATAATTCACACATGCAGATATCATCACGGCAAGGAGGCGTGTCTGGTGCAAGAAATGCACTTTTTGTACATTGAAGTTGCGTGCATCTCACGTTGACATGCATGGACTGCTCGTCTCGTCTCTTTATGTGATTGTCTGAAGCATTAGTCATGCGATGCAGAGTTACTGCCCGCAACTAAATGTTCCTGTGCTGATAGCCTCTTTTTGAACTAAATGTTCCTGTGCTGATAGCCTCTTTTTGACATTTCGTGTCACATTCCAGCCGTCCATCGCCCACACGTGCAGTATGCTAAAGAAGGAAGTCAAAAGAACGACAGCATGCGTGCCATTGAAAACGCAAAAACATACTCTCAACATTTGAAACATGAAATGGCGGCAAACAATACACATGTAGAGAAAATAACATTAAATTCCGAAAGTGATGAAGACAAACTTCTAAAAGACAGTCACGTCGATACTGACGTAAAACTAATTCTCATGGTGGCATACATGCGGACAGGATCTACACTCACGGGTCAGCTGCTACAGAGGAGCCCGGGGTCCTTCTACGTCTTCGAGCCTATTGATGGCCTGATGCACACTCTGAACAAACATGTTAACGAGAAGAATACAACAAGCAGGAAAGTTACAGCCACAGTGACTCTGTGGAATGGTACTAAGAGGTAATCCATGGGAAATGCCCCATAGTCATTCCTTATCGTATATTCAAGGTGCACGAACACGTGGTTACAACAACAACAACAATGGCTGAAAGTGATGAAAGCGCGCCCACTCCAAAGTCAGTGTTATTTGATAGTTTCGTCAAAACGCTTCTTCATGAGCTGCATTTGGTGGTCCCGGGAGTTAGGCACATACGTATGTCGTTTTTGCGAAGGATCGATTTCCGTGTCAGTAGACACTGAAATCGATTATTCGCAAAAATGACAGAAGTTTGGGCCAAAGTACCCAGACCACCACATACAGCTTAACAAGACGAGTTGATGCGCCATATTTCATCAAATTCCGTTAAATAATAAGGACAAAATAATAGAATACGTACTTTGAATCGGAGGGTTTCTGGAAGTTTCAGTACTTGTTGTTGTTGTTGTAGCCACGTGATCATACACCTTAATATTGGGCAATAGGTGTTTTCAACTTGGTGATTTAGAACCTACACACCTTAAATTCTGCCCTCCTCAAGAAGTTTTCAAACTCTTTCATGTAAAATATTTATAAAAATTGAGATATCTTTCGTAAGTGACATCAAAAGTTGACGAAATTCTTCCAGTATTTGCTCTAAAACTCTCGTCAACTTTTGACGTCCTTTACACAAAATATCATAGTTTCTGTAAATAGTTTTCATGAAAAATCACGTTAGGCACAAAATCACAAGGCGTTTCGCATTGTGGTTACAATATCCGACGTCGCGTCTCTACATTTGTGGCTGTGACTGGAGAAATGGAGCTAATGGGCTTTGCGATCAGTGTAGATCCAGATCAGCCTGTGCATTTGCAAAGTTTGATGAGGATCATCTGTTCGCCATTTAATCAATGAAACATCCGACATACATCAGCAATCTAGATCGTTATCAGGCTACGGGTATGTACTATATGATCATCATATATATTGCTCACACATCCCATAAGCCCAATGGCGGATCGTAGCTAGTTGTTTCCCTTTGAATTTATTTATAGAAATCCAGTCCAGTCATTACAGTGTTTTCGACTAGTGTTGATCCACATCATCCTATATATCTGGGCAATCTGATCTGGAATTGCATTATTTGCCAGATTCATATTTTCGCAATTATATTATTAATTGTATTGCAACCAGTGTAGACCCAGATCAGACTGCATATATGTGCAGTCTGATCTTGGTGTACGATGTTTGCAGTCTTTATTTCTGCAAGTTATTCAGTAAGAAATAAACGCTAAAATAAACCAAAGGACCGGATCTCTATAAATAGATTTGCAAACGAAAATAACTAGCTACAATCCCCCCATTTCTCCAGCAATCACAGCCACACAGTACCAAGTACGCTGTCTCCGTAACGTACCACAGGTGAAAAACGCGTGGCAGGGAAGGTGCAATGGCGAGAAATCCTAATTTTGTTTAGAAACCAGTGAAAAGTCGGATAAATAAAAATTGTCATGAAAGCAAATCGCGAGTTTTTGTTTTCAGATAAAATTTTATTTATATATCTTTCTGCTAATTCTTAAGATTAGGAAATTATTTTACCATTTTACCATCCCCGCCACGCTTTAACCAATTGAGTATTTTTTATTTATATGACTTTCTGATGGGGTTTAAATATAATTAGGTAATTCTTAACCATTTTACCATCCCTGTCAGGCTTTATACACCTGTGATTCTTGTTGGTCGTCGCATCTCTACATTTCAGGAGTTATCGTTCAGCCGATGATGCAGTCTACGACGTGCTCAGCAGTTGGTTCACGTGCGACGCTAATGGTGTTGACTATCACAGCATGGTGAACAAGCAGCACATGATTTTCAACGATTCCTTAGCACCATTCATCCGGTGTTTTAAAGGAAATAAACGTTCTCGCAAAGACAGCGGTTGCATCGACGACGGGATGCGCTTGTGCAAGAGATCAAACGTACGGGTGTTTAAAGTAATTCGACTAAGCATGATTCAGGCAGAGAAACTGTTGTCGCGCTTCCCAAACATGAAGATCATTTACTTGATGCGCGATGCTCGGGGAATGTTTGTGTCTCGGCGTAATGCTGGATTACTCACTGACAATCTTACTTCAGAAGTTGTAACCCACTGCAAAACAAATATGGAAGACATTAAGGCGGCACGACGCATAATGCAGACACACCCAAACACGTTACACCCAATAGTGTACGAGGAACTCGCGGAAACTCCTATAAAGGTCACAAGGGCGATCTACCAATTTGTAGGGCTCCCTTTCACTAAATACATTCGCACGTTTATTGATAGCGTGACGAAGTCATCTCGGAAGATGGAACAGTTTTCGGTATACCGAAACAACAGTGCTGCAGTTGCGTACGCTTGGCGGGACAACATTGCACCGGCAAGGGCCGTGTTTATTTATAACACGTGTGAAAGGGTGAATCAAATATTGGGATACACGAGACTAGCCACGGCGGTAGCCCTCAGTAACTATTCACGCCCTGCGCGAACTAAACTGAACACGGTGCATCAACTTCTAAACAGCCCATTCGTACACAAATAGACACCAATATCTGGGTCCCGTTTCACTAAACTTCATGCGACTAAAATGTTCGTAAGTGCAAATTTAGGATCGTCTGGAAATTTCAACTGATTGGTTTACATTTATTGAACATAGGCTGTGTTTAATAAATGTAAATCCAATAATTGTTTACAAGAAAACAATGTTAATGTGAATTTTACAGACTATCATCATTTTGCAATTACGAATATTTTAGTCGTATGAAGTTTAGTGAAACACCCCCTTGATGGCGACTGGAAACATGGGGTACCGTTTATGGGATTTGTGACCAATGTATATGATGATCTAATAGCACATTGTTGTAGCATGCATAACCAAGTTGCTTTTTACGAGGTCTTTCATTTTATCCCGTCAACACAGTGCGTATGTGCCGTGAAACACGGTGCCTTGAAACATTTTTGATATCCAGTCAATACAATTTTTGCATTTTACAGCCATTTGTAGGTGTTGACGGGATAACTAGAATAGTAGGTTAGTGCCGTGAATGAGAAAAAATATCTGGCGCCGCAAGGAAACGGGATGTGCTCGGCAGAGCCTCGCCCATCCCGTTTCCTGAGCCTTGCCAGATATTTTTTCCCATTCACGGCACTAACCTACTATTCTCTATATAGTTTGACACCATTGGTTGGTTCATTATAAGATGATTTGCTAAAACGTACTATTGCCGCTGGCTATACGACACTGGAGTGTGATGTGTTGGGGGCACCTATATGTAGGTAACATGGGGGTAGCATAACATATACTATTCAACGGATGACGTTCACCTCGACTAAGGATGTTGATATATTAAGCAGGATGAGGCTAATCATGTACCTATTAGTGAGACACCATGATTGATATGCACACACGTCCACACCCATAGGCTATCAATGGCATAGTATCAATAACAACAGGAATACAGCTTGGAAGTAATCGCCGCGACTTTTATTTATTATTAACTGAACAGGCGACTCATAAATGGCTGACATGCTGCGAGTGGAAGTGTATCTGCTGAGATGCGAGAAACAGGATATATTTGTTTATTTGTATCCACTGGATACGAGAACTAGGACATATTTAGCCAATTAGTATCCGCCGGGATACCTTTTCCGGAAATATCCAGGTAACACTAAGAGTGGTAGCTTTGCCAAGGATACAGTTGTCCAGTGGCATTTGTATCCATTGGATACGAGATCTAGGACATATTTAACCAATTGTATCCGCTGTACCTATGCTTTTCCGGAAATATCCGGAAATATCCAGGTAACACTAAGCTTGCCAAGGATACAGGGGCCCGTTTCACTTCTTACGACTACAATGTTCATAAGTGAAAAATTATGATAGTCTGTAAATGTCACATTAGCAATGTTTTCTTGTAAACAATTATTGGATTTACATTTATTGAGCATAGGCTGCATATGCAGCCTATGCTCAATAAATGTAAATCCATCAATTGAAATTTACAGACGATTCTAAATTTACACTTACGAACATTTTAGTCGTACGAAGTTTAGTGAAACGCACCCCTGGAGTGCAGATCAATGTATCGTGTTTATTACAGGGGCGTAGACATCGAAGAAATGAAATGGTTATTTACACTTGTTCTTGGGTGTGGCTGTGGGTGAATAGCAAATTTCAGTAAATAATGATATATCACATTCCTGTAACTTTCACATTCCGTCATAGTACTTCTCACGTTCATCAGGGCCTATCACCCAGCGTAGATGTACATACATTTTCATCAATAGAGTAACAGTCAAACAACATTAAAAAGTGGTCCGTAGCACCCATTTTCATAATTGAAGATGGCGTCCAATATGACCGTCAGTATGTTTGTGTATACCCCTATGTGTTGTAACGTAACTGTAGGAAATAAGTTTAATACTTTTAGGAATGTAGTTAACATGATATGATACACATTTCAGTAATTACAATATTTGCATTAAATGTATTATTAGAGTCAATGTCAATGTCACTTTATCAAATTCACAGAGGGAAATGTCCACCTAAGGTACGAAAGTCATGATAATTCTGCGAATTATTTATCTAATTGTTATTTAGTTACATTTGGAGAACCACCAATCAATATGCTTTCATAATTCATAATTTATCAGTTTATATGCTCATCGATGAAACAAAGATGGCGTCGAATCTGACCGATAGTGTGGTATATACCAGCGACATCACCAAGTACACATGCAACTCATACATTCCATAATTATGAAACGTTTATATTAGTCAAGAAGATGTATTTTAAATATGCACGCACGTATATTTCAAAATAGATTTTTTAAAACATTTTTTTTATGTGTGGACCGATTTTCAAAATCTAACTTTTGTTTTCTTAGTTACATCATTTTCAAGCTATCTCGCCAGGTTTCTGAGTCAATTTCCAATTTGTTTCGATTTGTGATCTCCATTGACTCTCCGTGTTAAATTCCTATAGGATATTTTGTTTCGCTATAATATCAATAAAAATGTTTTGGGAGGGTGACTTTTTTGTTATTGATGAAAAAGTATTTTCTTTTAAATATTTTTGAGATTTAATGTGTTTAATGGCCAAAAGTTCGTCGGCAGCAAAACGTGGAACAGACAGTAGTTGCTGCATGAATACATACGCATGCACATTATTGCAATTGTGAGTGCTATTAGATATTGCATTGTATGTATAGTTTGATACATGAAAGACGATGCAGTCAAGATAGTGTCCAAGATGGCCACTAAATGTATTTTGAGGTATATAACGATTTAAAAGAAGTATTTAACCAGAACTACTTCAAAATTGATAATATTTATCAACAGTTCATAGGCCATGTATTACATGTAACCAAATAAAGTATGTTCATTGTTCTTGCTTGCTTGCTTGCTTACTTACTTACTTACTTACTTACTTACGAACATTTTAGTCATACGAAGTTTAGTTGTTTTCTCTATTATCAGTGAATGCCATTCCACACTGTGTTTCCATCATGGATTAACAACCTGCTTATACTCCCCATAGCATGCCGGAAAGGTCATCGCATCTAAAAAGCACAATTATGTTGTTTAAAACACTGCGAAGGCCCATTCACAATAAAGTACCTTTCGTAACAATTTTGACATCACACGTTTTCGGACATTTTCGAGTGTGATAGTCAAACTCATATTGCATTCGCACATGCATTAGTGTTTTTTAAACGTCCACTCCAGGTTTCGCTCTCGGTTATATGTGTGACTACAGATGGAAACAATCTGGGGGCTATTTCACTAAACTTTGTACCACTAAAATGTTCGTAAGTGCAAAATTATGATAGTCTGTAAATTTCACATTAACTATGTTTTCTTGTAAACAATTATTGGATTTACATGTATTGAGCATAGGCTGCATATGCAGCCTATGTTCTATAAATGTAAATCCATCAACTTAAATTTCCAGGCGATCCTAAATTCGCACTTACGAACATTTTGGTCGCACGAAGTTTAGTGAAATTGGCCCCTTGACCGGACGCTGAATGAACATAGATTAGACAAATTAGGATGTATACTTTTTCTTGGAGTGTTTTTCTGTTGCACTTTGAGCATCAATCCATTTTTGACAATCTGTATACTACTGAAAAACACATATTAGCAATCACTGTGACTGTTCTATTTATGTACTCGTATACAGTTATTACATGTATACCATGCTTGTTAAGATATGTTATGTGCTGGTCGCTGGAATGTGGATGGGATAAGCTGCTTATGGCACGGTTGTCAGCTTGTACGGTCGATAATCCGCTCGCTAAGGTTAGCGGATTGTCTCCCAGTGCAGGTTGTCGAACGTGCTATAAATAGTACGTAGAGGGAGACAAAATGTATTGATTGGCATTATTATACATTTTATATTAGACGTAATTTTACACACTGATATCAGGGGCGATAACCGTGTTTCCTTAAAATGTTAACGGACATTGCTATTTCTTCTTGGTATTTATTGTTTGATGTTCAATGATCACACTTTATAATCTGTCTAAAATATATTTTGTTCAGGTGACGTATTTAATTAGTATAAATAATACAAAAAAGCATGCCTCATTTGCATATGACAATAACCTGACACCACCACGCGTCACTATCAGTAAAATAAATAGTCCTAAATGAATATATCTGTATAGCAGGCACTCGCAATTTTTAGAACTGATGGAATATTGACACAATTATACACTTATTTAATTCATATAAAGAACAGTTTGTGCCTACTGAGTGGGCATGTACCTTTAACATGCTTGTTTTTCTCTAGCCCGATTGCCCACACATTTGAGACTGGAATGTATTGCAGTAGGAGATAGTGGCTGGTTGTCTCCCTTTGGGGTTATTTATATAAACCCGGTCCAAATCGTATAATTTAGTGTCTGAATGCTTGTAACAAGGGTGAATGTATCAGCAATTGTTGTGAAAAGGAATTAATCTAGTGTTTTTGACGAGTGTTGATACAGATCATCCCATGTATATACGTAATCTGATCCAGGACTGCATTGTTTGTAACATTCATATTTTCACACTAATGTCTTATGAATGTTATTGCAATCTGTGTAATCAGATTAGACTGCACATACAGTGGGGTCAGCGTGTAAGTGCACACACGAACGAACACGATAGGTTGGTTCCAACCTGTCGTGTTCGTTCGTGTGTACACTTACACGCTGACCCCACTGTATGTGCAGTCTGATCCGGGTCTACTCTACTCGCAAAACTATTTTTGTTATAGTTTTCAGTAAGAAATAAACACTGAAATACAGCATAGGACCGGATGTCTGTAAATAGATTTTCAGAGGGGCATAACTAGCTACGATCCCTCATGTATGTCCCATATACAGGGAAACATATTGCTTGTGCATTAGTATGAAATATTCTATGTGTATATGCATATTTATAAGTTTGTTCGTTTGTTTGTTGGGGCTTAATTCAAATCCCAGGTAACAGAAGAGCCAAAGATAAAAACGTACCTGTGGGCCAAACTAGGCAAATCGTAATTCCTATAAGGAGGAATCCCTGTTGAACCTTATATGTCATGGAAACGAATATATCACACGTGTGATATATTCGGAAAGCGTCACACATTTCGGTGAATATTGGCCGAATTCGGCCGAATACATCACAAACCGAAAATCTCACCCAAATAATTTTCACTTTTTGGTATAAACGAATATGTCACATAATCACAAATTTCAAACTTGACCGAATATGGTCGAATGTATCGACAAGACGATCACTTTGGACATTTATTGTCGAAATCCGATCATTATTTAAACCCAGATGACCGCCGAAAGGTCAAAAGGTCATTATTTTATTAGTGATTTCAGACGTCTTATTTTCATGAACCGCCGGGCTGATTTTGGAAAAACTTCACAGGTATGGTCCGTGGGTAAAGACTTTTCATATTTGTTAAAATGGAGATCATCGCATAATCCAAAATGGCCGCCGTCAAAAATTATGTCAAATTCTTTAAAAAACTACTTCTCACGAACCGCCAGACGGATTTCGATGACACTTGGTAGGAATGATCGATAGTCAACGCTGTTTCAGATTTGTTCAAATGGTGGCCCCTGTGTTAAGAAAGGGCGGGCCGGAGGGGTCAAGTAGGAGTCAAATTTCAGATTTTACCGTTTATGGTCGTGTCATATATCAACTCAAAGGTATCGACAAGACGATCACTTTGGAGCATTTTTGGTCGACATCGGATAATGATGAATTTAAGATGACCGCCCGCCGAAAGTTTGTTAGTGATTTCAAGCGTCTTTTCCTTGTGCATCAGACTGTCTGTTGTATATACCGTTTATCATTTATTCATATTTGTTCTGCATCACATTTGTTAATGCTGTTTTATAAGCATTATACTGTTTACCTTGTTCTCAATTGTTATGTTTCAAGCCAACTATTACTATGGTGGACAGAACAATGTTGATGGTATATATACATGTAATAGAGAGTCTGGACCATTTCTGGCTTTCTTCATAATTTTGATAATAATTTCAGGTGAGCGAAGCAGGCCCATTTGGGCCTCTTGTTATATTACTTTTTAATCTCCATGTCTGTGATATAGAGTCTATCGAATGAAATGTAAACTTCTATGATAATAGTAACTAAATATAAAACATTATGGTACAAATTGTTAACCGATGGCCAGTTTTGCCTGTTCAATGTTTACATGTCCAATACACTTTACATATATAATAATGTTAAGTATAGTTCTGTAATTATTGGTGTGAGTGTATCACACATGTTCAGGAGAATGAACTGTCCAAATATTAAAGCAATCCTTCAAGTAATATTGAAGATATGACATGATGGAGAAACTGGGACAAACTTTTCGACATAAACAAATGGCTAAGTATTTCATCTGCATTTCAAAGGTCAATGTCGTGTTACTGGTGGCGCGAGTGTGTCACATATATCCAGGTAAAGCAAGTGTCTATGTATTGAAGGAATCCTTCAAGTAATATTGAAGATATGACATGATGGAGAAACTGGGACAAACTTTTCGACGCAAATGTACACGGACGGACGTACGGACGGAACATCAGGAGCAATATGCCACCCTTGCTATCGCATAGGGGGCATAAACAGGTTTAACACATTTTTATGTCAAATTTAATGATATTCCTTTAACCCATTCAACACCACATACCTATATACTGGAGTTTGCAAACAGTGCAGATCCAGATGAGCCGGCTCGTAACAAGAGTTTGTCAAACATATAAGCCCCCACCCCCCCCCCTTCTCAAAAAGACACGCAATGGTACCACAATGTGCATAGCGACTTCAAAATCAAACGTTGGAGCATCCTAGCACCAACTGTTCTTGAGTTATTGAGCCGAACTCGTTGTATTGTCCACGGTCACCCCGCGACCTTGACCTTTGACCTACTGACCTCAAATCAATAGGGATCATCTGCTGGTCATGACTAACTTGAAAACCAATACTGGGCATTCTAAGTCATGGCGTTCTCGAGTTATAGAGCGTCAACTGTTTTATTGTCTAAAGTTACCGCGATGTTGACCTTTGACACACTGTAGTCAAGTCAAATTGGTCATACACTGGTCGTTACTGACCTGCATACCAGGTTTAAGGATCCTATGTCAAGAATATTTTGAGCGCAAACCAAATCGCTAACAGACAGACGGACGATAAGCGCCATAACATGATACGCCCCTAGTGCTGTCTGAAATCAGCTGGAATAGCTCAGTGGGTAGAGCATCGGACTCCGGATCGGGAGACCCGAGTTAGAATTCCGCCACTGGTCGATTCGGCGTGTCCTTTCGCAAGACAAGACATATTCGTGATAGCCTAGTCCTATTGGACGGGGACTTACATAATCGGTATCGACATGCAAGGTCATCGAGTTAGTGCCGTCGTTAAATCAAAGCATTTACATTTACCTTGTCTGCATGCTTGGCATGACTTTCAAATAACCCTGCGAATATGCCTGCTCTATTCTGGTTTATTTTATCGCACTGTTATCCCCCATTCGAATGTTCATATGACATATTCGTCTGGACAATATTTTATAAATTTTTGTTCGAGTTTTTGTAACATGTGACACATTCGTTTTTAGCTCGACTGCACAAAGTGCAGAAGAGCTTATGGCATACCCCCGGCGTCGTCGGCGTCGGCGTCCACAAACTTAACTTTGGGGTAAATGTTTTAAAACTTTTGTTTCCTTTCATGGATCACCTTGTTATTTCATATGTACATGCATTCCTCAGATGACCCTCTATCATGGTGTAGCAAATCCATGAGCCACCACCCAACCCTTACCCCAAGGTCAAGGTCACAAACTTAGCACATTCATAAACTTAATGTTGGGATAAATTTCTTATAACATCTGTTTCCTTTCATGGAATGCCTTGATGTTTGATACATACATTCCTCAGATGATCCTCTATTGATACTCCTCTATTGTACTATAGCAAATCTATGACCCAACTCCCACCCCTTTCCCCAATGTCAAGGTCACAAACTTAGCACGTTCATAAACTTAACGTTGGGGTAAATGTCTTATAACATCTGTTTTCCATCATTCAACCCCTTAATATTTCATACATGCATCCCAAAGATGATCCTCTATCATACTGTAGCAAATCCACGACCCACCATCCAACCCTTACCCCAAGGTCAAGGTCACAAACCTAGCATGTTCATAAACTTAACGTTGGGGTAAATGTTGTGTAACTTCGGTTTATTTACAGCGAATACCTTCATATTTCATACATGCATTCATCTGATGATACTCTATTGTACTATAGAAAATCCATGACCCACCTACCACCCCTTTCCCCAATGTCAAGGTCACAAACATAGCACATTCATAAACTTAACGTTGGGGTAAATGTCTTATAACATATGTTTCCTTTCATGAAACGCCTTGATATTTCATACATGCATTCCTAAGATGACCCTCTATCATGCTGTAGCAAATCGACAACCCACCACCCAACCTTTACCACAAGGTCAAGGTCACTTAGTATGTTTATAAACTTAAAGTTGGGGTAAATGTTGTGTAACTTCTGTTTCGTTACAGGGAACACTTTGATAGTTCATACATGCATTCATGTGATCCTCTATTGTGCTACAGCAAATCCATGACACCCCCCCCCCTCCCCCACTCCTTTCCCCAAGATCAACATCATAAACTTAACGTTGGAGTAAATGTAGTAGTATAGGGGATGAGTTCATTACCGCGGCTCATGGTAAGCGCGTATGCGCGTGTTTATGCCCCCACATGTATAAAAAAGTATAGCCTGTGAATATGGCGAGAAATATGAAACAAATGCCTCCACCCTCAATATCAACATTGTTGAAGCCAATCCTCCAATCCTACAATCCGCTCGGGAGCTGATTGGAGGATTGGGCGGAGCTGATTGGATAATTTGGGGTGGATTCATTTTTCCGAATTTTTGTAAATTCGAAAAACTGATTAACAATTAA
Organism: Conchocele bisecta; assembly: GCA_029237695.1. Lineage (NCBI taxonomy): Eukaryota > Metazoa > Mollusca > Bivalvia > Lucinida > Thyasiridae > Conchocele > Conchocele bisecta. Next base: position 135,303,588 of record CM055266.1, read on the forward strand.
TAAACCCCATAAACCCATAAATCCAATTATCCCCACTTCCTTCAAATTCTCGATTAATGGTATAGGTAATTCTCAAATCCGCTCCCGAGCGATCAGCTCCCGAGCGGATTGGTGCTGGTAGAGTGGGTCCGTGTGTATACCGTCGGGTTATACTCGCCTCTTGTCGTAATAGGCCGTAGTCCTAACTTTTGCTGCGTATATGTTTTCATAACGCCGTCTCTCATTCGGAATCCGCGGTTTTTACCCATGTCTCGTTCCCCGGTGTGTTCTTCGTCACGCCCCCACTCCAACGCTTTCTTATATCGGTTCCAGGTTAACGCGTTCTGCCTGGCAGACAACCCTTTTGCAGAATGTTTTATTTTTCCCTCCGTTTTCTCCGGTAATTTCTCCACAAAGTAACACTTGCTCGATAGAGCAATGGCCCGATCTCCGTAAAATTCTGTCTTGTAAAGGCCAGGTGTTCTGTTACTCCATTCACTCCACATCAACCACTTGTCTTTACATTTCTAGTATTCGGCGCGGAGGTGGGGTTTTACCATCCTGTTCAAACTTCCGTATTTCTCCTTTCCTCGCCGCCGTTTGTTGCTTACTGTCATGTATAGACTGTCCGTATCCATTTGTATTAATTCAAAATCTGCCCGATATATATATGTATCTAAGAAACCGTAGTAAAAGGCTAACATGTTCAGTTTAACCATTTGGTACACAGTTATCCCGCAATGGAACGGTCTATTCATGACAGCATTAACTTTTCTAGAAGATATTTTGTACGAGTCACCGATCTCCTCCAAATCGTGGAAGAACGCGGATCTTAACGCTTTATCTACATGGTTCTCGTCTTTTGTGTATGTGGTGTTCAAATGTTTTTCGGGAGATTCTATCATCTTCCCGCAACACGAGTTGCCTATTAATTTCATTATCTCCGCAATGGGGCCTTTACTCCTGTCCTTATCGGCAGCTCTCCGCGCAGCAGTAACTTCTTTTGCAAACCATTTCAACGGCACACCTGATGTGTACTTAATACACCGATATATTCCGGTAAGGACAAGTCCTCTTTTTAAATACCACTTCAGTAGGTGGGTGTATATCAACATCTTCTTAGCTTCCATGGCCCCAACTAGTTGTTTACCTGTTCCTCGTTCAAATATTTTAACATGTGATCTGGCACTTCCTCCTTCTCAACTACTCGGTTAATAAATAATGTGGACATCTCTGAAAATTTATCTGGAACGTCTATATCCACCTCTGCAATTTTTACGTTAAATTTGTCCATGAATTCAGGATCGTGCGGGTTTTGTGGCGCTCTGTAAATTACTTCCTTACCGCAGGGCATCACCTGCATTAATGAAAATAGATACAGAGCGTTAGCGTCCAACCCCAATACCGCGGCACAACTTTTCTCCTCACCTTCCGGTGTTGATCTAATTTTTGTGACCCCGGCTTCCGCGTATCGGGAAAACACGATTGACGGTCCCCCGACCAGCGCCCCTTTCAACATTTTGTACGCCTCAGCCGAGGGTGCATACAGCGGTTCACATTCGGCTGCGGCCTCCGCACTTTCATTAGTTCTATAGAATTTTACGTGTTCTTTTATTGTTCCCCTAAGAAGGTACTGCAGCGCGACTCCGGGCAGGGTAACCGCGTCTTTAAACATGTCAATACCTCTATCCTTGTAAATATTGGACATCTTACCTATCGCCTCTACAAATGGGGATACGTCCAAATCATTATAATATCTCAACCAATCCCGGAATGTCTTCATATTTGTATCGGTATAAATCATATTACACTCTTCCAGCTGCGCTTCATTTATTTTTTCTTTAGGATTACGTTGGTGCCCCAGTGATCGATATCTGGTAGCCCCGGATAATCTAATTTATCTGGGGAATCAAACCATTCGTATGGAAAGAACGACTTTTCCCCTTCGCAATCGTATGCCTTTATCCATGTGTCGTATGAGGTTTCTGGACTGAGGTATAATTTTACGTCTAGAAATCTGAACTCGGGCGTAAATAGGAATATCGTCGTGTTTGCCTTTTTCCCCACTAGAACCTTTGGTGTGGTGTCGGTCAATACTCCGACGAAATGTTTTTTATGAGATTTATATCGTATCGCCTACAATTAAACCCAATTACGGGATTGCAGCGTTTCTCGCACGAGTTTTATTGAGTTGTGCATACTTTCACCCAAAGTGGTTGGCACACCCTTACCAATAACACCTTGAAATTGGTAAGCTGTGTTGGTTTCCCCACAAAATCCGTCGACTGGCGCTCCTGCCACAAGTCTCTCACCCTTTCATTACCCGGTGTCGGTATAGTTTCCTTCCTGGTGATCTATATTTCATTTCGAGAGGGTTTCGCACCGTAACAGATTCGTTATCATTAGCCGATCTAGTTATAGATCGGCTAATATATTGGTTATCCGCGATTTGTGAAAAAGTTTGTAACCACCCGTTTCTCCTATATTCTGTAATCTACAAAAGCGAAATATGTTGTATCACTTCCAAATTACATCAACCGGATAATTTTTCATTTTTGGTCATTTTCTCTGTTGAGAACTTTAAATATAGCGAAATAACACAATTTGGCTATAAATGAACGTTTTAACTACAAGAGTTCGGTAAACCAAAGTTAGGCGGTTTGCATTTATTGCACCCGGTGTTTTTATAAACTTGAATGTATAAGGTTTCCAAAAAATGTCTTTTAAAGGTCATTGAACTTTATGCTTGACGGAAGTCGAACATTGCCAATATATCAGCCAATAGGTCATGGTCCTTAACTTGGAAATTGGTGTAAGTCGTAAAAAAACATTTCTGATGGGTATATTAAAGAATTTACGTAAACTACACTAATATTCAGTATATAAATACTAAATATAACTGGGAGAATTTGGTTGGGGAGGAAATCAACACTTCTCTCACTTTTCCCTGAGATTCCGTAACTACTAAAATGTGGACATATACTGAACCCTGATTTGATCAACTAATAACAGCATGCTCTGCATGACTTTTCATTTATGTTTGATTGTTTTGTTACAAGTTCAAACTTAATGATATATTAACAGTGAGTGTGTGAAAGGTTCAGATATCATATGTGAGAACTTCCACGTATATGTTGATTACGCATAGTCAAAACTAGCAAGGTTGTCCCGAAAATGTTTGGTCCGAACTTGCTAGCATCCGAATCGTTAACATTCTATAAAATACAGATTGAGGCCCCGGTAGGTCGTAATGAAATTAAAAATAAAAAAAGAACAAACCAAATACAACTTATTTTCAATGTATTTTAAATCTTAATTACTTAATTGTTATGTTATGAAAATGTAATGTTTATAATATACAAATATATTTATTTTATTTTAAAGACTAGAATAATATATTTATAATGTAGTTTTACAGGTACCTGGTCCCGTCGTAACCATAACATTTCGTACCCATACCATTTCATATCCGGTTTGGTTATTTCGTTTTCTTTTTTACGTTCAACGTGGCTGGCGTCTATATAGTTTAATTTAGTCAAATTCCAGGAGTTTGTGTTAATATTGATGTATCCGTTTTTATTTGGGATTCTGTTTATTCATGGTAAAACATTGTATAAAACGCGATAATTGTCATTTCCATTTACAGCTGCGACCGCCGCGTACCGCCCGCACACACCCGCGGCCTCTACATCTGGCCCAGTAGTATATAGGGAGTCAAAATGATACCACCTAACGGTGGTATCATTTTCACCGCTTTTTTACTACCACCACCACCCCCGAAAAACAACGTGTTCGTCCAATAGCACAAACTGGTCACCAACACAAAAAACGTGACAATTGGTGTCATAATACATCACGTATTTTTCACTGCCAATTGAACATATAAAACTATACTAATAAAAAGGATTTATTTTGTCTCGTTGTCATAAATACCTCATATTTATTTTTCAACACGGCATTTTCCTCCTCCACTATAGCTAATTTATTTCTACGATATTGAAAAATTATTAATAATTTGTAAATTAAAAAAATAACAAAAGCCTCCACTACTAACCCTAACCCCACTGGGCAGATTTCTTAGCCGGCACCCAGCCACTGGGGGTGTTGGGACCTTTCTTAAGCCCACGCATCTGTTGGCTCACAGTCTCGTTTGTACGGGTCGCCTTTAACCCCATTGTCAATTCCTCAATTTAGAGAAACCAATGAAGTAAGGTGAGCCTATTGTGTGAATTTGGTTTCCGAAATTGCAAGCTCTTAGGCAGAAATCTTTTAGGCCGGCACCTTTGAGCTACGCAATTACATCACCAAATTCACACGTATTTAGAGACTGCTACCATTAAACAGACGAGACGGACGTCATACCGGATCAACAACATGGCACACACGAGATGAGACCAATTGTTGTAAGGCTTACAAACGTATATATACTCATCACTTTCCTATACAACATAAAAATGGTTTGCAAATTATAATTATTTATAAACACTTAGCGAGGTTCACGAATTTCCGGGATGGTTCGTTATTTTATTAATTTGATAATTAGTTTTGTAAAAATTATTATTAATTAATTTTAAGAAAATTATAAAGTTAATTAATATAAGAAAACAAATAAAAACCACAAAGTATATCGATACGCGGTTATAGCAAATGTATGGTGGTCAGTGGGTGTCGCAACGGGGCCCTAAATTATTATATTTTTTTATGTTCCGTATGGAGGGGCCGTCGGAACCGCTGGACTGTATGGTGGAGGAATATCCTTCTGTCGCCGCTGCAGACACGCGAATAAGCATATCACGTCCCGAGACGGGCGAGGAGATTTTTTCTCTCGTCGGCCCTCCCTTCCATAACAAGTTTTTTTTATATCTTCGTCCGCGAGAATTTGTGGTCGAGCCTTGGACCGGATAGTACCCTTTAACTCCTGGTATCTGGCCATCTCTTCGACAACCATCTTGAATTCGCTATCTAATATATCGTTGTCGGCTATCGCTTTCGACACGATAACGTCGATACTGTTTTTCTTAGATCTCACGAGAACCGCTATTCGATGGTGCTTTCGACTCTTGGCCTCTAGTTTTCGGCCCACGAGTCTGGTCGTCATGCAAAACAGTCCCGCCCCCGCCGCTGTCGCACTCAAGGCCACCGCGACCGGAGCGGCGATGATTGTTGACAATAAAGACACACTCACCACACCGCTTATAACGGATGTTGAGGCTAACGCGGTGCTCACCCCCTCTACTATATTGACCGACCGCCTATATTTCTTCACATAACCGTTCCGCTTCTCTCCATAGTGTTGTAGAATCTGTTGTATCTCGATGATCCTGGTCATTCTAAAGGATGCCGGGTCGGCCGTCCCAGAATGTAAGTGTGGATATAGTTTCTCGTCATTCATCCTAAAAATCGAGTGCTTTTAACAGTGTCACTACAGTGGAGGAAGCTGATTGGGCAGCAATTTTTGTAGCAAAGTTAATAACACTACCTGCTGAAACTTTAATTGTAGTGTCATCATCGAATATAGTAAACCCTGACCTCTGCCCCGCGTGCTTGGTGATGCCAATATTCTGTTCTACACCATTCAGGACGATATTCACTCTGACTTCATCAGTGGCGTGTCCGCGAAAGTTGACCGAGCAGACCGCCATTCGAAAAATCGTCACAGACACTGCCATGGTGTATCCCCCGTATCTGTTGCTCGCGTTGGCACCGAATGAATATTCGTAGGCCCCCTCGCTTAGTGAACCCCGCTCCTCGGCACAAACTGTTATGACGTGTCTGCTAGCTTGCAATGTTCTAATTTGTTCAACCGCCCTAGTTAAAACTGTGTGGGACTGTGATACGCCCCTCTCCAGTCTTCTCATTGCGGCTTCATCGTATGCTGCGGCCGCGACGGGAACGTCCCGTTCTAAGTTGGAACCACCTGGACCGTATATGCTCATGATTAATATGTATATATATTAATGTTTAATCGGTTATTTCGAGAACGACCGAAATCGGGTAATAGTTATTCAACTTTCTCGCTTTGTTATCGAGAATAGAAATCTTCAACTCGTGGAGGTGTCCCGATTCCAAAACTTTCATCTCGGGGTGTGGGAAGTCTAATGTCACAGTCTCCCCAAAGAAACAATCGCTGGCCGGCACAGTTTTTAGTAATGTGCTGGGAGTGCCGTCTACCAGGTTGTACGATGTGTTCACCCGATCCAGGTGCACGCCGAGAGGTTTTGTGAAGGTAAAGTTCACCGGGGTATCGCGGTGGTGCTCGCCCACGGGGAAGACGAATTTCAACGGGAACTGAAACCCTTCATCCTCGTTGTAAGGGGGTGCAAATTTAAATCCTAACATTGAGGCCAACCCCGGAGTGATCTTTACTTTTTTATCAACGGACAATGTCGCAAGTCCCGTGGCTTTTGAGACTGTGAGAGTGCCATTACCAGGCATATTCGTCGTGATTAAACCTTGGACATCTCCGAAACCCCAAAGGCCAGGATGTAATACGACAACTGATTCCCTAAGGGTTCTAAGCAATTCTGCAGGATTATCGGAGTCCTTTAGATCTATATCATCTCCGGAATAGATTCCCTGCTAACCGTTCAATGTTTTTCCACCCAACCGTGAAGGTGATGGATCTGAGGCCTATCCGGCGTTTTCCGCAGCAGTTGTCGATTGACTTTTGAAGTTCACAACTCTCATTTTGAACATTAGTGATAGTAGCAAACATAATAATAATAATATCTTTCAATGGATACCAAAGCATTTAGCTTTAATTCTAATGCGAAGTACGCGGTCGGAGGTAAATACACACACAAAGATGTTGTTGACCACCTTGTACACCCAACCGTAACGGTTAGACCGGACAGTGGCTTTGCCACCAATTTCCCTAACGCGTTTGATAAATATAGGCTGCCAAAGATTATTACGATGGAGACTGTGAACGGGTGGAAAGCAACACCGATGCAGTTTTGGCAGAATCAGCTAAATATCGCTGTATGGTGCGTAACAGCCGGATGTGGAGTTTCGCATCAAGACCATATGACATCCAAGAATGTCATGCTCCGAAGTGTCTATAACTTTCACGCGTATTATACTATTAGGAGGATTATCAAAGAACTAGGTATTTCACTACCTCAAGACGACGGCTGGGATCCAATTTCCAACACATACGATCGTGGGGCGTTCGAAAGACTGTGTAACGAATTTAACGTTTCAAAAGATGCGGACTGGAGACAGAAAGTATTTTCTAACAGCACTGGCCTCGGGGACGTTCTCATTCGGGGTCAGTCCGGGAATTGGACGCAAGACTGATTTTAGACACGATCACTCCGGTGACCACATCGTCAGTCGGAACGCCGGGAATTTTGATCCAGCGACGATGACCTTCGGGCCCTAAGTATCTGGAGGTAGACGCTGTGGAGTATCATCTTGTATTTGGTTGCCTCCGAAACGAGCTCATATAGACTACATACAGCAGGATTCCGGGGTTCAGACCGCGTGGAGTACCTTTATGTTAGATAAGGGAATGGGATTCACGCAGGCTGGGGTTTCTCGTCTCAACGATTCCATTCGCACGTACGTTTGGGCTATCCTCGGTGCCCAAAAGCAAACTCGCAGTTCTATACTAGGCACGGGAACGGCGTTTGACGCGCAAAAACAATTCTTGGCGCTTGTTGAGGACGCCATCTCGGCTAAGGTGGACCTGGAGAAGGCGATCCAGAATTATCAAGACGTTTTGCAGATTGCCAGCACCCCGGTAGACTACGTATTTGGAATAGGTCTTTATATGGCGCCGAGCAATATGATACTACGAGACGACCCGGTTGACGGTTACAATAATCAGATCGTAATCGCCACCGTCGATCAAAAAATCGGCCACAACGGGAACGTAAACGTGGATATCATCAAGCGCACCCCCAACAGTGGAACCGATTTTATAAAACCCCCAATTCACGAATCGGATACACCCACCCCAATTAACGAATCAAGTTCATTTAAACCCGTTGTTTCACCCGCGGAAACACCAATCGTCAACACCGTTGAAATTGGAAGCATAACCCACGAGGAGGAGAAATTAGGTCTCGTCGTCGCCCTCGTGGCGATCGGACTACTTGCGCTTTGGTTTTAGAAACTCTCGGGCGGAGAATAGTAGGATACCGGCGATCGCCACGATTAAAGCCCAAGTATTATTGGCGAGCCATCCGACCGTTTTTGATAATATAGATAACAAGAAGGAGAGGAGACCTCCTATCAACCCAGGCAGCGCGGCAGCCAACTTTCCCGCTAATTTGGCCAGGAGACTGGCGAGGTTTTTAAGATGTTTTTTTATCCATTCTTTGGCTCCACCGGATGGCGCTGGTGCTGGCGCTGGTGCTGGCGTGGGTGCTGGTGCCGCACCACCCGTGATAGATATAACTAGAGACGATATAGATATAATTAGGGTCGATATAATCATGGTGAAAGCCGCGATGACGGTTACTATCGTGACACCCTTCTCTCTGAACAGAGTGCGAAGACGCTCACCGAGTGTAGATCCCTCGTGCAGGACCCTCGAGATTGTTTCGCGGCTCCGATTTAATTGACCGGAAAGCGTCTCACGGTTAGTCGAGGCGGCCTCCAAGCGAGCTTCTTTTTCATCCCGCAACGACCGCAGGAGTTTGTTGATTCGCTCGGTAGATTCTCTATCGCCACGTGCTTCCTTTATTTTTCTTTCTTCTAGAGCGATATGTTCGTCCAGCGCTGAGAGTTTGGAGAGGTTATTGACTAGTTCGCCCCGAGTTGTTTGCAGAACCTTATCGAGTCCCCGGAGTTCGCGAAGAGGTAACGGTGGGTCAAACTTCGTGCCGTTTATTTCGTTGACCGTGGTTTCAATAGTTTTAATAGCGTCGGTGGCTACGCGAGGGACCTCGCTGAGCTCGATCGTTTCTATAGTGGCGGTCGTCTTCGCCAGCGTTTCGTCGGTAGACTGTAGGGCTTTTACCATTTGTTGAGGCAGCTGTGACCGATCATCGATCACACCGAGAGCTCGAGCGAAGAGTATTCCATATCGGTTCAAGGAAGAGGGGCTGAGGAACCGGGCCGGGTCGTTCTTGTATGTCAGCAACTTCCAGCTATTACCCCATTTAACCCACATGTCTCCTCTTTTAGTGCTGCGGAATTCCAACGTGGCCTTAATGCCGTTTTTAGACACCTCACTCTCCCACCGTTTCACCAGAGTATTCGTTTCCTCGAGACCAGCCAGCTCACCCTTGGAGATCCCCGCAGGAATATCGGCACCGCCCGCCCATGCCGGAGTTTCGGGTGGGGCCTCCCACGTTTGTAAAGGTGTATTTCGATCGGGTGGCCACTCCCACGTTTGTAAAGGTGGGGCCTCTATGAAGGTCGTTTCGTCATCATGGAGGTAATCGTCCAAGCCCTAGCCTCGGCTATATGGATCGATATCATCATCATCATCATCATCGTAATCGTCCAAGCCCTCGCCTCGGCAATATGGATTGATATCGTCCATGCCGATATCGAGACCAGCCATCTTTATAATAATAATTATTATATTAAAGACAAAACCATACAGGTTTAATAGATTATGTCTTCGAGTCAATACGGTCGTAAACTCAATCCATATCGCAGACTGCGTGAGCCCCTCGGGGCAAAAGGCCTGAGACAGAGTGTCGTTATTACGAACAACCCCTCGACGATCGACCAGAACCAGCAACTCTTAGTTCGCTTCCCCAACCTCGGAGCTAGCGACGTCATTACGCCGGGGACTGTTCACCTCGCTTTCACTATTTCGCTTACATCGACGGACGCGGACCGAACCGTCGTTCAGAACCTGGGTCGCACCATCGTCAAGAAGACCATGATAAAGATTTCTGGTAATGAGGTGATGTCGATCGATGACAGCGACGTCTACCATTGCTACCAGGACCTGTGGAAGACGGCGCAAGAGCGCGAAAATGCGGTATATCAGGGTATTGACACCAGTCGAAATAAGAACGTAACCAGACTTAGAATCGGGGCTGTTGACAAGGCAGATAACGTCGCGAGCGACAACGCGGTCGCGGCCGCTTAAGGCAACCGATTCTACATCCCGCTCGACATTGAGTTGCTGGAGAGTCACATGCCCTACTATCAGAGCACTTTGGCGGACCGCCTCGAATACGAACTAACGTCCAACGACTACGGCCGAGTTCTCATAGCCACTGACATGACATCGAAGTATACGATCGACAATGTTTCGCTGGAGTACGACATGGTCACGATGCCCGAATTCGCGCGATTAATCAGATTCCAGTACGCCGGGCGCGTTGCCATACTTTACGACCGAGTTCTTCGCCACCGTAAGATGACGAAAGACAAAAGCGACACATTGTGGAATATTAATGTCAACGTACCCGCCCGCTCGATGAAAGGTATACTGATTTTGTTCGAGAAGGGTCAGTTCGCGCTCGGGGTTAGAAAAAGCGATACATTTTATAACCCCAAAATCACGAAGGTAGAGGTGACGATCGAGGGAGTCCCCAATCAACTCTTCAGCGCGGGTCTTCGCGCGCACCAGCAGTGGGACGAAGTCAGAAAACATTTTGCTTCCGGCTCTAAGCGCTCCCCGGAAGTTGCCGCGGTTGCCAAAGACCTGCAGCTCTCGGACGTCTCCCTCGCGGATTTCCTGACTACCAAATACGCTCTATGGTTAGACATGCGAGCCAGCGACGACGACCAAATGCACGGTAGTGGACGCCAAGTTGAGAACGCTAGCGAGGGTGTGACGATCCAGATAACCAAAGAGGCGGATGGAGCCGGGTCATTGAACGTGTACTTATATATAATTACGGACGCGCAACTCAACATCGAAGATGGTCGATATGTCTCAACTTTATACTGATAATTCTAAAGAATTCCAATTCACGATTGAAGATGCCCACTCTGCCATAATATGTGGGCAGACAGGATGTGGAAAAACGGTTTTCATCCTGGACTTGCTCGAGGGGTCATATCGTAGTGCCTTTCGTCACATTGTGATTCTATGTCCCAGCGTGAGGCACAACGAGACTTATCAACGACCCTGAGGTATACGTTATTGACCCCCGTGACAGGCTTCACGATTGGTTGCGCTGCTTCTACCAAATATTTCAGGGTGAGCCCACCCTATACGTGATTGACGATTGCTCGGCCAAGGCGGCGATGACCAAAAAGAAGGACATGCTCTCTGAGCTCGCATTTTCTGGCCGCCATGCGAGACAAAGCGTATGGATCTCCACTCAGAAGTACAACGCCGTCCTAAAGGATCTGCGCGAGCAAACGAAATGGGTCGCCCTCTTCCACTGCAAGGACCGAGACTCGTTCGATGAATGTCTTCGAGAGAACGACGTTATCCCAACGCGCGAGGAGCGCCTGGAGGTTTCGGATACTTTCGGAAACTAAGCACGCCAAGCTTCTGCTAAAGACTGATCAACCAACCGCTAATAATGTAATTAGCAATGCTTAGCAATTACTGAACAATGCTTAACAATTACTGAGCAATGATTAAAATTACTGAGCAAAGCTTATCAATGTTTAACAACGCTTAACAAGGCCTAACAATTACTGAGCAAAGCTTAACAGTTACTGAGCAATGCTTAGCAATTACTGAACAATGCTGAATAAATGCATAGCAAATGCTGAATAAATGTTGAACAATGCTTAACAAATACTTAACAATGCCGAGAAAATGCTTAACAATGCTGAGCAATTGTTAAGAATTTGTTGCTCGCCGTGAGCTTTGTTGCGAGCATAACGGTGATCATAAGTATTGGGTGGGTGGTGCGCTTGGCAATATGTTAAACTTATGAGACTCGTAAGAACAATTAAATTAGCAATAATGAACTGCGACGAACTTCTCGATCAGCTAATGGAAGAAACCTCAACACAATTGGGATGGAACACCAATCGCGAATCAATCCCCGATTGCACCTCAACCCAATCAGGTTCAACTTCAATCCCGATTGTGTTGAGTCCGAATGAAAACGCGGCGCGTCGCGAGCGGCTAGCTGCGCTGGTTGCTGGGGGACAGTCGGAGTATTATCTCGGTAGGCGTCTCTTAGTTTGTCAGGTGGATAAGATGTCAGATGCAGAGGTCGATAAAATGTACGCGCGATACGAATCTAAATTAAGCGCAGAGATGACAAAAACTCTCGGATCGGCGGCTATTCATTTGTACACTACCGCCGTCAGTGCAATTCTCCATATACCAGACACCGCTGGGTTGATTCGCGATCTAGAGACCGACCCTTTTATAGGACACGCTCTTAGAACAACCTGTTGCTCATTTTATCACAAGTTTGGAATGTACTTAGCCCCGCTGACAACCGCGTTGACCACGGGTAAACACTGGCAATTTGGACATACATGCCCACGAACTATAAGCCCTAATATTATAAATGATGATGACACAAGACACACCCGTGAGAGTGACGGAGTTGAACCCGATTGCTCCAACACAATCGAACCCGAGCGTTACTCCGCCACTGGATGACATACCGCATATAAAAAATCCCAAAAGACAGGCGGCTGGGCGAGCAGCGGCTGCCACACGAAAAGCTAAACGAGATAAAATACTCACCGATCTTCGAGAGGCCAAACTCCTATCGAGATTGGGGTGGACAGAGACGGTAAAACACCCGGTGGCAGCCGTTTCTCCCCCAATCGCTATCGGATCGGAACCGATCGCTCCTAATAATACTTATTGGATCCCGTGGGTTGATGTTGGTGGTCTCTCGGTTGTGGGCACCCTGTATGTGATTTACCGTTTCAACAGGCCATCAACAGTGTTGAGTGATGTGCCCCATTTAAACATTAAACGCAATCCCTTTTATATGCAATAATGGCTGAACACGATGGTAAAATGATAGTGAATGCGCTTTATCACGCCGTGGTTATATCGGGTCTCAGCATCGGGTACGCTCGAGCAGGAAAGATGGCCTTAGGATGGTACGCTCCCAAATTGGACTTTACTGCGAGAGACGTAGGGCTCGTGACCTTAGATGTAGCGGCCGCATCTAATTAAAGCTGGAATTCTACCCGTTAATATATGGAAATAAAATGGCTTCGATCGCAATAATGATAGGTGGTGCTGTGGTGAACGCATTGGCTTTCAGCGGTAGCAACTATTTCTTCTCTAAACTACAAAACTCGGACGCGGATGAGGAGCGCGAGCGTCACGATTTAGCCGAAGAACAACTCAAGAGTGCAGACACAGCATGGTCGAAAAAACGAACCGCACATCTGGACTGGGTCAACGAAGAGCTTCGCCGCGAGAATCACGCCGCGCAAACTTTCCAGAACGTTGAAGAAGCCAACCGCGAGTACGCGCTGGCATATCCGCAGAGAAGTCTCGATCCAATGAATCCCGAGCCCCAACTTTCAGATTTCTATGTGCCGTCAGAGGCCCAAAAAGACCGCGAGATCGCGTTCATCGTCGTAGGAATGGGTGTGGTGGGTCTCGTCGGCTACTATATTCAATCGAAAATTTTAAATTAATTATTTTTACAAAATTATTATTTTTTTTTTTTTTATATATGACGAGTGCGTGTTGGAGATTGTCCGATATATTAGAATACTTCGTATTACGATGAACACGCGCGAACTTGATACCAAACTAACGCGCAAGCGGGCGAATACGTACTATAGCCCACGCGGCTACTGGAAGAGACTCGCGGCCATCAAGAACCTCGCGGCGGCGACCAAGGTTTCAGAAAACGCCACCAAGGAATGGCTCAAGAAGCAGGCCATCTGGCAGATATATTTACCCGCGCCTCACAATATTCCGCGCCCGAAAATCGACGTGCCGGTGCCGAACCAAATTCACCAAGCGGATCTCCTGTTTCTCCCTCTCGATCGCATTGGTCGCAAGACGTACAAGTACGCGCTGACAATCGTTGATGTAGCGAGTCGCTATAAGGGGGCTGAGCCGTTGACCACTAAAGAGTCTAAGGAGGTGGCCGAGGCCCTTTCCCGAATATATAAAAGGAGTCCTCTCAAATGGCCGAATCTTCTCCAGGTCGATCCCGGCCGCGAGTTCATGGGCGCGGTATCTCATCTATTATCTAAACACCAAGTTTCTGTCAGACGCGGCCGCGTCAACATCCACCGGGACCAGGGGAATCGTGGAGCGTTTCAATCGAACCCTGGCTGAGAGACTGTTCGGTCACCAATACGCCAAAGAACTCGTAGACCCTCATACGCGATCGACCGAGTGGGTGAGCAGACTGCCCGCCGTGGTCTCCGCACTGAAATGAGAAGGTGACCAGATTGATAGGTAAGAAGCCCGTAGATGCTATCAAGTTTAAAAGGGTGACGAGCAAGCCCTCTGCCGTCTCGCGCGGGCGACCCGTTGGTTTACAGGAGCAGCAATCACTGATTGCACTTCCGTCGGATATTGACGTCCGGTACCTCTATCAACCGGGAGAGCTCGAAGGTGGCAGCCGCCGCCCGACTGATCCCGTGTGGTCTCTCAATGTATATCATCTAGATCGAACTATTACCAAACCCGATGAGCCCATGCTCTACTATTTAGATGGTGGTCCATCTCGCGGGTTTGTTCGCGAAGAACTTCTTATGGTGCCTTCTGACACCCAGCTACCCCCGGATCGTTAGAGAGGTTCCGTATGTATTCCGTCCGATAACACGCGTCTTTTATCGTAGTACGCCGAGAGTCCTAATTTTCGTTAACAGTACGTTTTCATAACGCCGTCTTTCATTTTAAATCCTATATTTTGCGCTACATCTATAATGTGTTTTCCATCTTCTGTAGTTTCACTTAGTACTCGTTTATATTTATCCCAATTTAAATTCTTAGTTCTCTTGGACATTCCTTTCGCAGAGTTTTTATTAATAGAATTAATTTTTTCTACGAAATAACACTTACTAGATAACGCTATCGCCCTATCTCCGCTAAATTCCATTTTGAAAAGTCCTGGCTCTCTTTCGCTCCATTTATCCCAAGCCAACCATTTCTTTTTTTCTTTTTCAAACTCGTCTAGTAAGTTAGGTCTAATCAATTCCTCTATCGTTTTTCCATTAACTCCTATATACATACTATCCGTGTCTATCTGTATTAGTTCAAAGTCTTCTCTTTTTACGTATTTGTCTAGAAATTCGTAGTAAAATTCCAACATTCTCAATTTAGCGTGTTGATAAACCGCTATTCCGCAGTGAAAGGGTCTCTTTACTGCACACCTGGGTTTTCGGGAAGATATTTCGTACGCATCTCCTATCTCTTCCAAATCGTCAAAATACGCGGATGTTAATGCTTTGTCAACACAGGTTTCGTCTCGCGTATATGTCGTATTTAAATGTCTCTCCGTTGCCTCTATCATTTTTCCACAACACGAGTTTCCTAATAATTTCATTATATCCGCCACCGGTTTCTTATTCGGTTCTACATCCCCCGTTCGTCTTGCGGCTGTAACTTCTTTAGCGAACCATTCGAAGGGTGTACCACTAATATAATCTATAACACGATGAACTCCCGTTATTTCTAGGCCGTGTTTTAAATACCATTTCAACAGCGGCGCGTACAGCAATACTTTGGTGGCCGACATAGATCCCACCAATTTTCTTCCATTTCCTCTAGTTCTGCCAGTATCTTCCAAATATTTTATCATGTGCGCGGGAACCTCATCAATATCTACTTCTCTGTTTATAAAAAGTGGAGACATTTCAGAAAACTTATCTTTTAAGTCGTGTGGAACTTCTATATCCACCTCCGCAAACCCAAACCAGTCTCCGGATAAAACCCTTTTACTAAACTTTTTAATAAGTTTAGAATTATGTGGGGAATCTATATGATGTATAGTTTCTTTTCCACACGGCATCTCTTTATTTAACGTAGATAAATATAACGCGTTCGCATCGTACCCCAAAACAGCCTCGCAAGGTTTGGAACCCACTCGAATATTTGAAACGCCGGCTTCCGCATATCGCGTAAATACTATCGATGGACCACCAACTAGAGCGTCTTTCATCATTTTGTATGTTTCTTCTTTCGGTGCGTATAGAGCATCCTCCGGTATAATCGTCTTCGAAGATTTTTGTTCTTTAATGGTTCCTCTCAATAAATATTGTATAGCTACTCCAGGTAGCGTTACCGCGTCTTTGAAAATATCCACACCTCTGTGTTTATAAAATTCACACATTCACACAAATCTTCTACGAATTTTTTTATAAGTTTTGCGGGATCTTTATCGCAAATATGAGTTACCGTTCCTGATAAATTATCTCCTATACTAACGGTTACCGGAACGTGCTCAGCTTCGTACTCTAGACTATTACCGATAGTTTCAACTTCTGACTGGAGATATGCCTCAAAATCGTATACTATCTGATATGGATTAAGGGTAGTGTCGCAACCGATCTTTATATCTTTACCCGTTCTTCGAAATTCGCATTCCCACATAACTACTAAGTTGAATTCTTTGCTTTTCTCATTGTGGATGCGCGTTCTTCTTTTTTATGCTTTGCATGAATCTCACACCTGTGCCAGTAACAACCGTGATATTGATATACGGTATTGGTTTCTGGACAGTATCCATCTACCGGAGCTCCTAAAATCCATCTTTCACCCCCGTGTCCGCACTGTTCGTGGTGAATGTGAATTCCCTCCCGCTTTTCCACAGAGTACATCCAATCGATCGCGCCATAGCTGTTAGAACCTTTTGGGTAGAACGCTTTCTCGAACGACGAACGCGGGCGCTCTAAATAATTACCATCGCATATTACTTTTGTCTCACCTCTCATGCATGTTGGTCCGTGTCTCTTCATATTACTCGCTTTCGTGAATTTCTGTTTGCAATTATCGCAGGCGTAAATTTTAGATAGATTTTTAAGGTTTTTTATCAGAAATGCGTGATTATTAAACAGTCCTATTGTCATTGGTTTATTACCTATTGCATCATAGTGCGCTGGTACCTTTTTCAACCACCATACGTCACATTCGGTGGGTTTGTATATACTTCTATACCGATTTTAAAAAACTCTTCAACCTTTTTCAGATCGAAAAAAGGAATTGGTGAAACCACATTACTACCAAAATATTGCTTACTAAGTTCTTTCACTTTTTCTGTGCATCTGTCAGGTCTGATCTTTTTATCAAGGTGCATAGCTAAACACCTGAACAGGCAAAGGTCGTCATTATACTTATCTAAAGAATACATACCTTTTCTATTCCTCAACCATTCTGGAAGTTCTCCTCCCGCCGCTTCTTTGGCTTGTAGTCCCAAATCTATTACCCTACTACCCTGTATTAACTTTACAAAAACCTCCACCCATCTTACAAACTTCCACTTTGTATTCGGTCTGTCTATTTTATCGGACATTATTCGTGTTTGCTCCTTATCTGACAACCATTTTTTAACGGTTTTCATTGATGATAGTGGTTCGCTACCACCGAGATTTTTGTGAAATATTATAGTTTTAGGTTTTCCATTTTTAGTTTCCTCCGTATGTTCTAGCTTGCAAGAATATGAATATCTCAAATAAAAATTTGTTGTTAGATAAGGAGCGATTTTATCGGACATGCGTTCAGACTCGTTAATGTCAATGTTTTTACGAAAGGATAATGTAACTACCCGTCTTCCATTTTCTACCTTTTCCAATGTTTCATCGTGAGCCCCCAATATTTCTTCACCTTTTTCCACTATCGCGCTAACGATAGATTTTTTCTTATTATTTTGGCGTCTAATTTGGGACAAATTATTTATGCTTGAAGGTTTGATTACACTAGCCCTTAACCCCGCAATACTTTCTTTTTGAATTTTGTTACCAACTTCCTCCGCTTTGGATATATCATTAAAGGCTCCTCATTTGTGGGCGCGGGTAAACCGCTTCATAAACGCCTCATTCTTTGTGGAGTTTATCAGATTTGTCAACCCCCTAACTCTCAACCGTTTACTATAAGTAATCCCTAGAGATTCGGCTTCTCTTCTCAAACTTTCTAGTTCTGACGTTATCATATTTTCTGTAATATTACTTTTGAATATTACTTTTGTATAACCTATGATATTTATCTGTTCAATTGGACATGAAAAATTTACGCATGATGTTTTTTTTCATGTCCAATTAAATATAAACATATACATATATATACAAAAAAATAAATAAATGGAGTGTGCTACTTGTTGTAAGACTTTTGCTTGTAAAGACTATCTACGAAGACATATATCGAGACGTAGAAAGTTTCCTTGTGTCGCCCCACAATTTCAATGCCCCAGATGCCCCTGTAAGTTCGTTAGTGCCCAAACTCTTTGTAGACATAAGCAACTACGCTGCCCTGTGGCTAGGGGGGAACGTGGTAGACTAGAGTTGGTAGAGTTAGTTGCTGATCTTCAAGCTAAATTATACCTATTGGGGGAGAAAAAACTCTGAATAAAATGTTTCATCATATGGAAGATTTGATTCAAATAAATCACTAATTTCTTCCGTTTCTTCGTAGAAAAACGTATCCGTAAACGAATCGTTGGTTTCAAACAGTTTTATAAAATTAGCTCCATTCTCTTCAACTAGTCGTTTGTCGATCCTATTTAGTCGCTTCATTTCGCGAATTTGGCTCTTATAATTTCTACATAATTTTCGGGATAATATTGAAAATGCAACTCTTTTATCGGCGCGTAATAAATTACGCTGATATTTCATGTAATCTATTTTGCATAATGATTTCATTTTATAGTAATATTCGTCAACAAGGCCATTACAAAATTCCACTTCCCATTCTATTACTTTATCCATTTTGTAAATATGATTTGTTATAATGTTTTTATTATAACCTATTACATTTATATGTTCAATTGGCAGTGAAAAATACGAGATGTATTATGACACCAATTGTCATGTTTTTTGTGTTGGTGACCAGTTTGTGCTATTGGACGAAAATGGTGTTTTTTCGGGGGTGGTGGTGGTAGTATATAGGGGTGAAAATGATACCACCGTTAGGTGGTATCATTTTGACTCCCTATATACTACTGGCCCACTGGGACAAAGCTTTCATGTCCCGAACTGGCTCCGTACATTTGTTTAATGTCAAATTGCGTACACTACCCTTTGTTTAATAGTAACTTGCACCATTATATTTCTCACATTTATTTGTACGCTCTACTTTATTTTAAATTCCATTTTTCAATTATGTTTTCTACTTACTCTTTATCTGGAGAACTGGATATATCGATGGTCTAGTAACATAAGGTCGTAAGTGCTATGCTTTAGCATAGCACTTACGACCTTACGTTACTAGACCATCGATATTCTACATGTGAATTGTGGAACATAATACAGTGTATGGACTTCATCACAAATAAAGGTACTGATATTTTATAATGCAATTGTATGAACTATTAAATTAAGTGATTCCGCATAGACAGTGCATAGAAATTTGAACCGTTATTTTTCTCTGAAATTTATGATGACGTCGACGACGTTGCGTTTGCGTACAAAACCTACGCCAACACGTGTGTTGTTTGTGACGTCATAGCAACTTAACTAGATGAAATATTTACAAAATTCAATGTTTTTTGGAAAGTATATTGTCTGTGCTACAAAAAACTGTCAAAAAGTAATCATGGAAATTGCACAGCAGAGCTCATATATATATTGCAGCGTGTGTGCCTAAAAGCATTTACGCAATTGTCGCTTATGTACATAGTTATTGCCCTTGTTTATTTAGGGGTGAAATTGTCGTGACGTTGAAGAGTTCTTGGCATAACGGCATTCGGACGTAACTCGTGAAATTCCTTTACAACATACGGCAGCTCAGTTCCTTATCAGTATTGTCAAATGATTATCGCTTTATATGGCACAATATTCACACGTACTACGTCTTGGTAATTGAATAAAATTAAAACCTTCAAACAATAAAAAGTCAGTATCCACACAATTTCATGACAATAGTTTTGGATTTTATTGAAGTAAATCCATGTTTAGTTCTCATTTAAGGACTCATGAGACACCTGATCTATGGAACGCCAAATTTACATAAACTCAAATAATTATTGCTAGCTCTAAATAAGCTAGCATTGAATATTTAGAGCTAGTTCCAAATCATATGAAGAGCTCTCTAAATCATTTGGAGCTAGCACTAAACATGTAATGCTAGCTCTAATTATTTAGAGCTTATCCTAGCAATACTTATTTTAGTTTATGTAGATTCGGCGTTCCAGGAACGCCAAATCTACATAAACTAAAATAATGAATGATATCTCTAAATATGTAATGCTAGCTCTAAATATGTAATTCTTCCTCTAATTATTTAGAGCTAGCAATACTTGTTTGAGTTTATGTAAATTTGACGTTGCCCGATTAACAAAACTTCGGGTTGATATATAGAGAATAGTAGGTTAGTGTCGTGAATGGGAAAAATATATGGCAAGGCTTAGGAAACGGGATGGGCGAGGCTTGCCGAGGCCATCCCGTTTCCGTGCGGCGCCAGATAGTTCCCCCATTCACGATACTAACCTACTATTCTATTTGTCCCGTCGACACCTAAACTAGCTTTAAAATGCAAACAATAACCCCAGCCGCATTATTAAAATCGGAGAATCGACTAGTATGACAACCGCAAATATTCATACACAGTGATTATATCGTATTGACAGGATATCAAAAATGTTTCACGGCACCCGGCGTGTTTCACGGCACATACGCACTGTGTTGACGGGATAAATTTATATATATAAATAAAATTATATATATTTTTTTAATTTAATGTTTTTTATTCTCTTTGCTACATGTACATGTACAAACACAAGTTATACAAACAGTCCAATGAACACAGTACATATGTATGTCAGTTAATACGCATGGATATATTACAATGAACAGAATGAATAAATGTATATGTTACCCAACTGATAAAAAATAAAAAGCGACCTTTATTGCTCACCTTACATTATCCAATGTTTGCACACCGAGGCCACGTTCAAACAGGTCCATTTATTCTAAGATCAAAATTGGTCTGCCAGTTTATTAATAGTAGTTACTTTAAATATTTGAGCTACCTTCATACCTGACAGCGGCCATCTTGAATTATTTAGCGAATCCCAAGGACAATACTTCAGAGCTAAGATTTGGGCGAAATTTGCGATAACGTTTACGGACTCAACTTTTCTGAACAACATAAATAAAATTGAACAACGGGGCCGTAACCAGAGGTAAACGCCAGTCGAAGCGAACCAAGTCCTCATATAGGGGTCAGGGAGCATTCTCCCCGCCACCACCCCGGGGACTTGTTTTAATTCTTAGCAACAAACGGTGCATTATAAGAGTATATGATTTTTTAGTGATATTGAATGAAAAATATTTACAGAAAATGGGATATTTCAGTAAATGACTTCAGATGTTTACACGACTGTCAGAGTACGTGCGGAATATGTACTCTGAACTTTTGGTCAGTTTTCACTTCACTTATGAAGATTTTCCTAAATTTTGTAAATGTATTTCATGAAATAACGCAATTGTCAGAACGTTTGTTTGTTTGTTTGTTTGTTTGTTTGTTTATTAGTTTTTAACGGCCTATCAACAGCTAAGTAAGGCCGGGCAAACTGGTTCGATCCCATTTTAACCTGCTGCATTGGGGGGAAAATCTCAAAATCAGAACGGAATATTTACATCGAGAACAAATATATTCAGCCCTGAAATTAGAATAATCTGACCTGGTGCCAGATCCATACCACACCAGTCACTTGGCCCCTTCCCCTAAAATAGGATTACGAATATCGTAATACTCACATACATGTAAGGGGTATAACCAGATTCAACTGACACATACATACTGTCACATGGCACATCTCATATAAGAAATAGTACTCATTTAACTCAGTAAGATATCGCATATCATCAACTCATTCAGTAAATTATTCACAATTGTGTATAGCACTGTCATTACATACCCAAATTTATTACATGAACTAGTTCGGAAAAAATAACAGACGGCCTCGTCTGCCTCATCCTGGTTACGGCCCTGATTACAAGTATACCAATTGCATATCGATAACTCTGATACACACATAGGTAAATGTGATAGACGAGTTGTCTACCGTACTTATGTCGGTGACTCGGAAACAGCTCGAATCGTGTGACTTACCAATGCCCTGGTGCTGCACTCAGCGCCAGCGTGAAATGTTCACCTTGAATTAACAATTCGTTCCCACGATATAACAATTCGTTCCCACGAATTAAAAATTCGTTCCCGTGGGAAGGAATTGTTATTTCGTGGGAACGGATTGTTAAACTGAGGGAACGAATTATTAATTCGTGCGAACGAATTATTAATTCGTGGAAACGAATTGTTAAATTGAGGGAACGAATTGTTATTTCGTGGGAACGAATTGTTATTTCGTGGGAACGAATTAATAAAAAAAAACAATATACGTTCCTATTTACTTTTTTTCTCTGTTTTTTGATAGTATTAAGATCACTATTTTATTTAATATAATTGTTCAGTTGCGACAGCTTCACTTTGGAATTGATAATGCTCATAACACGTGTTAGTTAGCACATATTTACTATATGTGTTATATTTACTATCACACTGGTATACTATTGTGGTGTGAAACGTTATCGAATACTTTCATAAAGACACAAATTGCTGCGCCAATGTTTTCGCCAAAGTCAGGATTTCCGTTCGCTCATCAAGCACTGCCAACAGTTTCCATAGTGTTCATCTACCAGAACTGGATATTCATATTGTGCATCGCTAAAATAAGGTAAGGTTCGACAACCTTATAAAATAAAGTTCGACAACTTTAGATAATATGTTGGTCAGACTTACTGACCTATAGTTGTCAGCATACTTATTGTCTCCCTTGTTATCAAGGTGTATGATCACGTGGTACTAACAACAACAACAAGTACTGAAACTTCCAGAATCCATCCGATTGAAAGTACGTATTGTCCTTATTACGTAACGGATTATGATGAAATATGGCGCATCAAACGCGTCTTGTTAAGCTGCATTTGGTGGTCTCTGTATTTTGGCACAAACTTATGTCGTTTTTGCGAAGAATCGATTTCCGTGTCTCCGACACGAAAATCGATTTTCGCAAAAACGACATAAATCTGTGCCAAACTCCCTGGACCACCAAATGCATCTCATGAAGACGGGTTTGCTGCGCCATATTTCATAAAAATCCGTTGCATATTAAGGAAAATATCAAATAATACTTACTTTGGAGTGGGCGACGTTGTTGTTGTTGTAACCACTTGATCATGCACCTTGGTTATACGCCCATTTATGAAAAATAAACGTGGACAGAGTAAGTATCCACTCTGTCTGATTACGTTTTTTTTGATTTTTTTTTTTTACAGAAATTGATTGTACATGTAATGGAATTCTGATTAATGATTTACTTACTGTCTGTGTCACAAAAGCTGCCCAATTTGCCGTACGACTATATAAACAATACAAAAACAATATGTTTTTGATAGTAGTAAATTTTAGCAAAATTTAAGAATGCTCCTACTTTTTATTTCGTGAAATTTGATCCAATATTTATTTTATTGGGAAAAAATAATTTCCACATGTTAAATCCCCATAGACATATTCACAGATTTTTGTAATTTCAGAAATAGAGGACCGATTTTCAAAATGTAACGTTTGTTTTCTTACATGTAGTTAGATCATTTACAAGCTATCTAGCTAGAGTTCAGAATCAATTACCAAACTTTTTCGTTTTTCGACTCCTCCTCCTGGTCCTGCACATCTTTTTTTCCGCATTTTAAATTCCCATAGAGAACTAATTTTTCGTAATAAAATCAATATTTGACCAAATTTCTCTAAATAGAAAGAAGGCTCATTCTTAAATGTTGATAACATGTAATATTATCGAAAAAAAAAATGTTTCTGCATTATTTATATAGCCATACAATTTGGGCAGGTTTCGTGAAACAGACAGTAGTCGCGTTTAAGGTTTCTTACCATACCAGAAGAAGGTATTTATCGATTCGCTACACCTCACTCGACCAACCGGAGTAATTTATTTGAAGATATTCTTATAATTATTATAGCATTTTATTATTTGTTACATATATAGCAATTGTGTGATTTATATTTCCATATTATATATAACTCCTGTTGTCCTGTTGTCGTCATATATATCTGGGAAGTATTGCACCAATTTGTATTACTTTTTCTGCCACATCATTTGTTGTATGACTGTGTCAAACGCTCCAAGTGGTGAAACTGTCCGATAGCATGTACAGACTAAAAGGGCTGAGATGGCAACTGAATGCTATGTATAATGTACACTACCGTCTGTTTCACGAAAGCTGCCCAAATTTTACGGCTATATAAACAATTCAAAAACAAGATTTCTTTTGATAATATTAAATTAAAGGAAAAATTAAGAATGAGCCTTCTTTTTATTTCGTGAAATTTTGTCAAATATTGATTTTATTGCGAAAAAACAATTTCCCCATGTTAAATCCCCATAGACATCTTCACGGAGTGAAGATGTCTATGGGGATTTAACATGGGGATATGTTTTTGAATTTTAGAAATACTGGACCGATTTTAAAATTTAACTTTTGTTTTCTTAGTTAGATCATATCCAAGCTATCTAGTCCGGTTTCGGAGTCAATTTCCAAATTTTTTCGTTTTTTGGCTCCACACTGCCTTACCTCTTTTTCCCCCATGTTAAATTCCCATAGAGAAATCAATTTTTCGTAATAAAATCAATATTTGACCAAATTTCACGAAATAAAAAGAAGGCTCATTCTTAAATTTTCCTTTAATTTAATATTATCGAAAATAATATTGTTTTTGAATTGTCTATATAGCCGTAAAATTTGGGCAGCTTTCGTGAAACCGACTATAGGACGAATAGGGTCAGATATACTTTATGTAGATAATCAGTCACATGTATGATGCTACTAGATTTGAAACAAAAAGTCCATATTATATAAAGTCGGTCATTAACGAATGTTATCCAACGTCGGCATACATATGTTTATCATTGCAAGAGGAAGAACACTGCTAATTTTCTAATGTTCCAGTGAGTTATCTCCCATTGCTCACTGGCTATGCATCGACGAGCATATACTGTGACACTCGGCACTCAATGCAGTGATGTTAGCAATTTTCACTTAATCTGGGGGCCGTTTCACTAAACTTCGTACAACTAAAATGTTCGTAAGTGCAAACTTATGATAGTCTGTAAATTTCAAATTAACACTGTTTTCATTGGATTTACATTCATTGAGCATAGGCTGCATATGCAGCCTATGCTCAATACATGTAAATCCATCGATTGAAATTTGCAGACGATCCTAAATTTGCACTTACGAACATTTTAGTCTTATACGAAGTTTAGTGAAACGGGCCCCAGATTTCTGTAAGTTGTGTTTAAAAAATATAGAAATGGTAACATATAGAACAATATTAAGTTATTTTAATACACGAGCGCCATGCATGGCCTACATTATCTGGGTCGGGGGATTTGTCTATTTTCAGATTTCTTTTCTATTCCATTTGAACAATGAGGAACAAGAGTATTTTCCCTTAATATAATAATATGTACAGTGGAAACTCTCTAAACTGGACACCCTGGGATGTCCCCAGGGTGTCCAGTTTAGAGAGGTTCCACTGTAAATCAGACATATGACTATACCAAGGCATGCGGATGTGCGTTGCGAACTTGAACACTGCCTGTGTGTCCGGTTTAGAGAGGTTATACTGTATTTGTATAAAGTATTAGCGACAGTGACGTGTGCGAGCGTCATCTGTCCGTATGAGTGGATATGCCGGTTGATCTGGGACTACATTGGGCTGAAGGGACGAAACGTTGCTTTCGTAAAAATGACGCACAATAAACACATGCGTACAATCATTACTTTATTTAAATTATTCACGTTTGCCAGATGACGAACACAGACTTAATTGTAGTTGTCAAGGTCATTACCAAGGTCAGGAATGATCGAGACAAATTGTCTCCCCCAATTATCATATGAACCAAGTATACTTCAATTGTTATGACGTTATGGCCAATATAGCTTGATCTGACGAACGAAAAGTGGTAACAATGCAGTTGAAGTGTAAGGGATAGGCCAGAGTAGATAAGTACACGTAGTCACTTAATCACTTATAATGTACACTATATTACATGGGGAACACACAGGAATACATGATACATTGATATGCGAACATCACTGTACTGTGCATGATACTATTCAATTACTACAAGGTTGTAAGCCAATCGACTGTTATACTTTAACGCAACTTAAAAGCTATAGACGAATAAACTCGGTATGTGGTATCTCAATGGTCCCGTAGTGGACAATAGTATGAATGCACAAGTACTTTGATGATCGCTAATCAAAGTGAAATAACATACAAGTATAACATGGCATAACGAACATTGGGAGGACAAATGACAATCATCTGAGCTACCCCAGTGCTGGCGTATCTCAATAGATAGTGTAACCTCTGAGTATCAAGGTCCCAAGGTCTACCTCACCCGCAATATGAGGTCTAGTCAACAATATGGCTATAATCCAACTTCAAGTGGATTAATCCATAAACAATATATGTAGTCTTACTACAATCCTTTAGCCATGATATGCCATGATAGGAGTATTACCATACACTATCAAAGTATACATATGTATTGCCTATGCAATATATTTCCAAAGTATGAATGTCAAAGTCAAAGCCGGATGTGGTTACATCACATGATAGTCAATAACGATAATGTTCCGGAAGCTGGTTCCCGGAAGTAAAGTTCCACAGGTAGTGTTATCTCCGGAAATGGTGGACCAGATGTAAAGTTCCTATGGTATCACTCGACTGTAGCAACCCGGATGTGGTAGACCCGATGTAAAGTTCCGATATAATACAAAATGGCGATTATCACGTTGGCTAAGACGCCGGGAAAAGTTTCACTTAGGTGACATTCAACTCGGTGGTAGTATAATGATATGATATGTGTGTATGGCGTTTCACTTCACTAAACTATGGCTGTGACTGTCTGCTGAACGCGAGGTAGCTATCACACACTGCTCTATACAGGCCTGTACCCGGAGCTGCTACACACACTGCGCCAGACAGACGTACGGACACTCGGGACGACCCGATACTCTGCACTGACTGGGGTCTGCCCTCAAACGAGTGGACCAAAACGTCCAATGTGGCTCGCTGGAGCGTTCTCAAGAGGCTACAAAAATGAAATGAATCTCCAATTACTGGACGAATACGCACAGACAGACAGACAGGATGCACAACAGACTAAAACGGGAATCGAACAACGGCAAATCACAGCTGAAATAAAAATGTTCTAGGTACATACCAAAATCCTCCGTGTCACTGGTGAATACAGTACTAGTCTTCTGTAACCAGAATATATGTGTCCCGCCAACACATAGCGAGACATCGCTTATATACGCACCAGTGAAACCATGCACGGAATAATGGATATGCCTACCCCTCGTACGACATCTCACATAAATACTACAAAACCATGGCTTTTGCCATGTCACCCGTGGGTTTTATATTTGGCATACATATATGTTCCCACGCCTTAAATTCAACCAAACCAGTGTACAGCCCTCGTGGAATAAATACCATCCAACATGGTATACCCCACACTACCATAAATCTGCACACTATAGACCCAGATCTCATAATCCGAAATCTACTCGACTGGTCTCGACAATGCGAAGGTCGCTTCTTGGCCCCGCCAAACCCCTCCATAACGGTCCTACGGCTATACACTCAAATGAGAGTGTAGCACATACTAAACTCAAATATCGTGGTCATTTACGGAAATATCACGACACAAAACATCACCATTATGGATCTGATATATCCGTGTTGGCCAGTACCAGGCTATGATGAAACACTAACCCGTAGCATACATAACAGGGCAGACCATTGGTATGGTCTGCGCTGTATACTGGCTTCACCTACAGAAGGTCCCTTATATGGTGAAACACTGACACGCGGACAAACTCGGCTGGCACGGACAGTGGACATCCGTAATACTAAAAGGTATCTTTTCCCTAGCGAAACCAGCACACGCAGTCAACGAGTTCTCTACCACACACATGCATAGTCTGTGGCAAATATGGCGTGACATCAGTAAAACATTGCTCATAAAATAGACGTATATTAAAAATCCGCAAAAATGACACGCATAAACGTATTTCCACCAATACAACATAAGCCCCCTTATTACACGCACATTGTACATGGCAAATGTACATGCTAAATCACAGGTGTGTAAAAATCACAGGTGTGTGAAACCACAGGTATGTGGAATCACAGGGATGTGAAACCAATAATACGCACAACAATACAACACAGTACCACACATCACAAATATACAATTATACGGATTTCAGAATGTACAAGAATACACGTGTCACGCGACATATCTCCCCCCTAAACAAAAAGTGTTTACACTTTCGTGCATAATCGCGAGACACGTTGGCACAGCTGAATCTACCCCGATATCCTGCTCAGGTAGCCTGCCCACTTTATCTCATGTTTCCCTATATGGGTGTGTCCTGGTGCGTCCCTCAGGACATGGGTGAATTCCCGTAAGATCTCTTTGACTTGCGTCTTTTGTTTCTTGCCTAAATCAGGCGACAGGTCAACTTTGCTCTCCGTATCGGACTCTAATCCCCTGGGACATAACATGTTTTCTTCGGCACTACACCCACTTGGACTAGGATCCCCCTCTACTGTGTCTTCTATCACGGCCGCATTTATTACAGTGAGTATTCCCTTCCCCGGGTGCTCAGCCTAGTCTCGTACCTCTTTAACATGTTTGCATGAAAGGTTTTCAACTTCCCTCCATGTCAACTCTATAGTCCCACTCATTAACTACCTCTGTTATGGGGTATGGTCCCTTCCACCTAAGAAGCAATTTGTTGTTGTCTGTCGGTAGTAGTACAAGTACCTGATCTGCCACTGCATACATGCCTACTACGAGTCTTACGGTTGTAGTACTTTGCGTACTTTTTGGACGCACTCTTCAAGTTCTCATGCGCGATTTCGCATGTTTTCTCGAGCCGTTCGCGCAAGTCGAGGACGTACTGATACGTCGTTTTGACGTTGTCCTCTATGTCCTTCTCGGACCACAGATCTCTTAGTATGCTCATCGGACCCCGAACGGTCCTTCCGTACAATAGTTCAAACGGTGAGAAAGCCAAACTTTCTTGAGGGACTTCGCGATACGCGAATAAGAGCGCGTTAATGTATTTGTCCCAATCTTTGGGACGTTCGCTTGCCATTCTACGAAGCATTTGCTTTAACGTACCATTGAAACCGTTCCACGAGACCGTTACACTGTGGGTGGTACGGTGTCGTGGTTAATTGTCTCAGCGATAACAATCTACTAACTTCCTCCATGACTGCCGACGTAAATTGACTACCCCTATCGGTGAGCATCTCCTCGGGGATACCCAGTCTACTGAACATATCCACAAGAGCTTCCGCGACTCGTTCGGCCTCGATGCCTGGTAGTGGTACCGCTTCTGGGTACCTAGTTGCATAATCAACTAACGTTAGTATGTAACGATTCTTCCGATCGGTAGCTGGAAAAATTGGCCCTACAATATCAACTGCGACTCGTTTGAACGGAGTGTCTATCAACGGCATAGTTCCTAACGGAACCTTGGTGATGTGTCCCTTTGACACAGTCTTTTGACATATGTCACAAGACCTACAAAACCGTGTAATGTCACTGCCCACGCCTGGCCAATAAAATTCTGATAACACTCGATCAGTTGTCTTCTTAACCCCTAAATGGCCCGCCATGATTGATTCATGTCCACTTTCATCACGGTAGTCCTAAGTGTTTTTGGGACTACCAGCTGATGGTACATCCTACCTGACCCTATCGATTCGAAATTACGATACAACAAGTCTTTTCGGTATGCGAATTTCGATTTGTTTCCGTTCTTACTTGACCGTACCGTTCCGTCTTTTGCATTATTTCGAACTGACGTCAATGTGACGTCATGTGCCTGCGCCTCTTTGAATTCATCGCGTGATACGTTCGCGATTGCGGTAGGGACTTTGAGGGTCTTATATGATTCGTCTCGGGCTGTCGTATTGTGACCTAGTTTCAACTGCGCACGATTTAGCGCCTCTAAAATCGGATATCACCGGTAACTCTGACCCGTCTACATTACCTATGGTAACATCATACATTGTATCTGTCATGCAAAGGGCTTCTACCCGACCTTTAAAAAAAGGTGTATCTAGATCTACCCGGGCGGTAGGAATTCCACTCATTTTGCTCCTATTTACCAGCATGCATGTTGAAACTTTGCTTAAAAACTGATCTGGTTGTACTAAGCTTTCCCTGACGACCACCCCGGTACACCCAGTATCTCGCATTACTGTGACCATTTTCCCATTTAATGTGCCCTCTGCTACGGGTAGCCTATCCATACCAAATGTACATCCGTTAATCAACTCCGGCTGTATCTCGCTACCTGAACATACAATAGTGGTGTCGGTATCAACCACACAGAAATTTCCTTGGTTTTCCCCTGGTTGTTCCGTGTTTTGCCATCTACCTCTACCTCTGCCTCTAGTGTGCCTTCCACTTCTACCTCTACTTCTACCTCTGTACCGACCTCTCTGTTATTTATCTGCAAAACTTACATGTTTTCTCTTCCTCGACTGCTGCTGCTTTGTAAGCTGAGGACCGGTCACGCTTAGGACAATCGTAGGACATGTGACCTTCTTTGCCACAATGGTAACATGTCCCGCGATGCCTATCATAGCCGTTCCTGCTGGTACTTCTGTCATAACTACCTCTACTCGGGCTTCTATCATAACTACCCCTACTTGGGCTTCTATTGTGGTCTCTATTCTGATATCTGTCCCTATCTCGACTCCTATCTCTGGATCGATTATCCGCACTACTTACCTTGCGCCTCTGGTTATCTACTGACCTGTACTCAGTTCTGTTGCTAGTACTGTTCCTCTGAACTACATACTTGCTACCTCCTCTAGCTTCTGCAAAGTAATCTGCCTGAACCGCCATCTGATCTATCGAGTCAAATGTTTTCTCTTTGAGAAATAAGTAGAGCTCACGACTGCATATACTTAACATCTGATCTCTGATCATGTAGTCTAGTACTCCTTCATATGTTCTATTCACCTTACCCAACTCAAACCATCTATCTAAATAGTTCTTTGACCGACTGACATATTGCACAAATGATTCACTGTGATCAGGTTTGGTGTTTTTTGAACATGCGTCTGAACCCATCTTCCGTTAGATCAAAACATTTCAACAATGCGGATTTCAACTTATCATAGTCAAGAGCATCATCAATAGGTAGTCTAGAATATACATCTAATGCCTTGCCCTTCAATAAAGCACTCAAGTGTAGTGACCACTTATCTCTCCCCCACCTTTGAATTGCTGCGTACCTCTCAAATCTAGCTAAGTAGCTATCCATGTTGTCATTATTCTGATCAAAATGTGGCAGCTTCGGACCGAATGCTCTGCCATTGTCCCTATCATGTCTCTCTTCATCTACTACTTCTCCCCTTTCTACTTTTGCCATTTCTACCTGATGCTTAGTGTCTAGTTCTCGCAATTTGAATTCTAGAGCTAACTGTGCTTCATTGGCTAAACGATGTGATTCCTTATCTAACCGCGCAGCATCTAATCTACTCTTTCTCCATCTGTCGCTCAACTTCCTTAGCTAACTGCTCAGCATCTAACCATCTTTCTCCATCTGTCGCTCAACTTTCCTTAGCTAACTGCTCAGCATCTAACCTATCTTTCTCCATCTGTCGCTCAACCTCTTTAGCCAACCGCTCAGCCTCTTTAGCCAACCGCTCAGCATCTAACCTATCTTTC
The DNA here is from genome assembly GCA_029237695.1 of Conchocele bisecta. Taxonomy (NCBI): domain Eukaryota; kingdom Metazoa; phylum Mollusca; class Bivalvia; order Lucinida; family Thyasiridae; genus Conchocele; species Conchocele bisecta. Next base: position 135,335,396 of record CM055266.1, read on the forward strand.
TCAGCCTGTCTTAGCCTCTAGTCTTTCCTGTCTTTCTCTCTCCTGCTCTTCCTTTACAAAGGCCCTTAACTCTGAATCTGCTAGCCCTAAGCTTTTGCCTATGTCCATTAGCTCCTTAATGGACGACATTCTCACTCTCAACTCAACTCCGGATTATCGATTTACACGCTTTACCCGACGGTACACAAGGTCTCTAGCACTCAAACATCATTAGTGATTTGTGCGAGTCTCTTGCTTCACGTCTATAAGGTTAAGGTAAATCAATCCGGTCTCTACTCCTAACGACGGTATACGTTTCTCAATTCGGGTAAGTCAATCCGGTATATGTATGGTCTAATGTAATGGTATATTTACAATTCCCTCTCCATGGTACTGGACACAAATATTGGGGACTGGTTATAGACACCTGGCAGGATATAATATTGTTCATACACAATATAATAATGGTAGTAATCTCGCCTCAGATGCAGAAGTGTCTAGTGCTAACCTAGAACACCCGCTGTGCCATCATCACAGGAGTACTGTTCAACAAATCCAAGGTTACAATGACCCTTACATCCACTATCTCACCAGATCGTCTCAACTCTATACTTCTGTACCTAGGTAGTCAAATCATGTATGTGGTGATGTATTAGTGCCTAAGTGTTGGAGTGCATCTTACATTAACTCCCAAGGCAAACAAATACAAGATTGAATTTTGACGACACTAGGGGTACAGCTATTCTAGCCTCCTTACTTCAACTGCTTTGAAGAAACTGATTATAAAAAGAGGAAACAAAACCCCACTTCTGACACCATTGTCAAGGTCATTACCAAGGTCAGGAAATGATCGAGACAAATTGTCTCCCCCAATTATCATATGAACCAAGTATACTTCAATTGTTATGACGTTATGGCCAATATAGCTTGATCTGACGAACGAAAAGTGGTAACAATGCAGTTGAAGTGTAAGGGATAGGCCAGAAGTAGATAAGTACACGTAGTCACTTAATCACTTATAATGTACACTATATTACATGGGGAACACACAGGAATACATGATACATTGATATGCGAACATCACTGTACTGTGCATGATACTATTCAATTACTACAAGGTTGTAAGCCAATCGACTGTTATACTTTAACGCAACTTAAAAGCTATAGACGAATAAACTCGGTATGTGGTATCTCAATGGTCCCGTAGTGGACAATAGTATGAATGCACAAGTACTTTGATGATCGCTAATCAAAGTGAAATAACATACAAGTATAACATGGCATAACGAACATTGGAGGACAAATGACAATCATCTGAGCTACCCCAGTGCTGGCGTATCTCAATAGATAGTGTAACCTCTGAGTATCAAGGTCCCAAGGTCTACCTCACCCGCAATATGAGGTCTAGTCAACAATATGGCTATAATCCAACTTCAAGTGGATTAATCCATAAACAATATATGTAGTCTTACTACAATCCTTTAGCCATGATATGCCATGATAGGAGTATTACCATACACTATCAAAGTATACATATGTATTGCCTATGCAATATATTTCCAAAGTATGAATGTCAAAGTCAAAGCCGGATGTGGTTACATCACATGATAGTCAATAACGATAATGTTCCGGAAGCTGGTTCCCGGAAGTAAAGTTCCACAGGTAGTGTTATCTCGGAAATGGTGGACCAGATGTAAAGTTCCTATGGTATCACTCGACTGTAGCAACCCGGATGTGGTAGACCCGATGTAAAGTTCCGATATAATACAAAATGGCGATTATCACGTTGGCTAAGACGCCGGGAAAAGTTTCACTTAGGTGACATTCAACTCGGTGGTAGTATAATTATATGATATGTGTGTATGGCGTTTCACTTCACTAAACTATGGCTGTGACTGTCTGCTGAACGCGAGGTAGCTATCACACACTGCTCTATACAGGCCTGTACCCGAGCTGCTACACACACTGCGCCAGACAGACGTACGGACACTCGGACGACCCGATACTCTGCACTGACTGGGGTCTGCCCTCAAACGAGTGGACCAAAACGTCCAATGTGGCTCGCTGGAGCGTTCTCAAGAGGCTACAAAAATGAAATGAATCTCCAATTACTGGACGAATACGCACAGACAGACAGACAGGATGCACAACAGACTAAAACGGGAATCGAACAACGGCAAATCACAGCTGAAATAAAAATGTTCTAGGTACATACCAAAATCCTCCGTGTCACTGGTGAATACAGTACTAGTCTTCTGTAACCAGAAAATATGTGTCCCGCCAACACATAGCGAGACATCGCTTATATACGCACCAGTGAAACCATGCACGGAATAATGGATATGCCTACCCCTCGTACGACATCTCACATAAATACTACAAAACCATGGCTTTTGCCATGTCACCCGTGGGTTATATTTGGCATACATATATGTTCCCACGCCTTAAATTCAACCAAACCAGTGTACAGCCCTCGTGGAATAAATACCATCCAACATGGTATACCCCACACTACCATAAATCTGCACACTATAGACCCAGATCTCATAATCCGAAATCTACTCGACTGGTCTCGACAATGCGAAGGTCGCTTCTTGGCCCCGCCAAACCCCTCCATAACGGTCCTACGGCTATACACTCAAATGAGAGTGTAGCACATACTAAACTCAAATATCGTGGTCATTTACGGAAATATCACGACACAAAACATCACCATTATGGGATCTGATATATCCGTGTTGGCCAGTACCAGGCTATGATGAAACACTAACCCGTAGCATACATAACAGGGCAGACCATGGTATGGTCTGCGCTGTATACTGGCTTCACCTACAGAAGGTCCCTTATATGGTGAAACACTGACACGCGGACAAACTCGGCTGGCACGGACAGTGGACATCCGTAATACTAAAAGGTATCTTTTCCCTAGCGAAACCAGCACACGCAGTCAACGAGTTCTCTACCACACACATGCATAGTCTGTGGCAAATATGGCGTGACATCAGTAAAACATTGCTCATAAAATAGACGTATATTAAAAATCCGCAAAAATGACACGCATAAACGTATTTCCACCAATACAACATAAGCCCCCTTATTACACGCACATTGTACATGGCAAATGTACATGCTAAATCACAGGTGTGTAAAAATCACAGGTGTGTGAAACCACAGGTATGTGGAATCACAGGGATGTGAAACCAATAATACGCACAACAATACAACACAGTACCACACATCACAAATATACAATTATACGGATTTCAGAATGTACAAGAATACACGTGTCACGCGACAGTAGTCATGATCTAAAAATATATCACAGTGTGAAATTTAATACACGGTTTTAAAATGTCCGGGTGTGTTCCTTTCAAATTAAATCACGCGTTACGAACTAGCTGGCTATTTTAAACCGAGTTACACGTACATCAGTTACATTGTACAACTTAGTGTTAGAATACAGAGGAGGAAGTAAGTATTTTATTCACCTCTCGGGTACATGTGGGTGTGGGGGAGAGGTGGGCGGGTGCGGGGGGGGGGGGGGGGGGGGGGGGGGGGGGGGGGGGGTGGGGGGGGGGGGGGGGAGGGGGGGGGGGGGGGGGGGGGGGGGGGTGGGGGGGGGGGTACAATAACATGTACCTTACTAGCTCCGGAAAGTAACGCTACAAACCTCCCGTACTTCCCGCAACTACAGTCTGTTCCACGTTTTTCTGCCGACGAACATTTGGCCATTAAACACATTCAATCTACAAAATATTTAAAAGTACGTACTTTTTCATCAATAACAAAAAAGTCGCCCTCCCCAAAAAATTGTATTCCATCAAATATTCATTTTATTGCGAAAAAACGATTTTCCTATGGGAATTTAACATGGGGGCTAAACATAGATTGTTTTTTAATATTCTTTTTTATTTGTGGACCGATTTTCAAAATCTAACTTTTGTTTTATTAGTTACATCATTTTCTAGCTATCTCGCCAGATTTCGGAGTCAATTTCCAAATATTTTCGTTTTTTGATCCAGGATCAAAAAACGAAAAATTTTGGAAATTGACTCCCAATGTTAAATTCCCATAGGAAAATATAAAATCAATATTTGATGGAATTTCATCAGATAATTTTTTTTGGGGAGGGTCACTTTTTTGTTACTGATGAAAAAGTACTTACTTTTAAATATTTTTCAGATTTAATGTGTTTAATAGCCAAAAGTTCGTTGGCAGAACAAAGTGGAACAGACAGTAGTGCATTATATTTGTTGTAGTTGTACTTGTATGTGTAGACGGGATTCTTTCTTTTAATGTTGTATTTGTTTTCATATTCTGTATATATATATATTTTAAAGCTAGACTCCTACACCACATGTTGTAATATAGGGTAACATGTTTTTTTCTTTTAATTTATATAAATAATTTAAAAATGTCCTGCCTCATTTGCATATCAAAATAGCGTGATACCACCGCACGTCTCTATCAGTAAATTCAATATTACTAAATGATTATATCTGTATAGCGAGCACTCGTATTTTGTAAAACTGGTGAATAGTTACACAATTATACACTTAATTAATTCATATAAAGAACAGTTTGTGCCTATTCAATGGGACACCAACTTTAACATATTTCAAAAGCACTGTGTCTCAGAACATGTCCCAGATATTCATGATCTGTATCAACCAATCACACCATTTTATTTGATCGCATTCCAGAAAAGGTTGCGTTATATTTAAGTATATATATATTTATATATATCAGAAACTGTAATTAACAAGGGAGATAATTTGGTTGTGCAACTATACACGAACCAGTAATACATTTATGAAATAAAAGTACGTTTTATTGTAAAAAAAAATCACACACTACCACATTAAGAAAGAGGTTGTTAGACACAGATACTAGTTTAAGTAATATAAATAACATAATGAACTTAAATTAATAGCAATCGATTGCGGAATTTGCATCGGGAGTCCAGGATAAAGAATAACGTCTTTAGTTGCTCCGAAATGTCTAATTCCTATGGTTCCATAAATGACGTTTAACGCTTTCAATCCTAAAGAGCGTAAAGTCAACATGTACAAACACTGTAGATGCAGATGAGCCGGCTCGTAACGAGCTCGTAACGAGCCGGCTCATCTGGATCTGCAGCATTTGTACGCATCATTCAATTATAAAACAATCAACAGTTTCTTAACCCATTAAAGACGGGATACACTTATAGTAGTGTGAAAATGTTTAGAGGGGGGGGGGAAGCCTATTTTCTTCATTTCATCTCGAAAGTATATGTTGTTTTTTAAAAAAAACACTCATTTGAACCGTCTCGACGAGACGGTTCAAATGAGTGGTAACAACATATACCTTTATGTAGAAATAAACAAAAGAATGAGATTTTTCCAATAAAAATTATTGTATCCTTAGACTGAAATGGGTTAATATTAATGGAATATTCAAAAAATAGCATAGAACAATAAATGTTTGATATTTATAGGTCTGTTGGATAGTTAGCTTTCACTTAGGATAATGAAATAGGAGTCATCAGCTGACGAATGTCAAGTTGCAGACGATTATGGACGAATCGTACGATATGGCGGTTATGTTTGTGTAATCAAACATCAGTTTGAACGCATATATAAGAAGGCTACCGTGTCTGGCCAGGTAGTGCCATGTTACAATATTGCGGTTTTCCGATCTGGACATATGCACAAGATCGCGAGAAGGCGAGAACGCGAGATTATATTATATTCAATCTCGCGTTTTCGTCTCACGTGTTCGCGATCTTGTCTTCCGCTTCTGGAAATACGTTTTACGAGTGTGTAGAAAATATGCGTTTTGCGCACGCGTGTGTGTAGAATACAATTATACACGCGCATGCGTATTTCCAAAAGCGGAAGTTGAGATCGTGAGATTGCGAATACAATAGAATCTCGCGTTTTCGTCTGCAATCTCGCGTTCCATCAAACTGTTCCATCAACGTTACGTACTAATGAGTGAAATGATTAACAGGTGGTCCAAATAGCAGGTGAGCGTCAGTGATAGTGTATATTTCACCTGTGAAATCGTTGTCGCAACTGCGGAATGTTATCAGCAGCCGCGTAATGGAGAAACAGATACATAGTTTCGTTTTCCTGCACGGCGCGGTTGTGTGGTCCCTGTGACAAACTGCACCATAGTTTACCCACACCAGCATTCACGTGTATACACACACGGTCATCAGTCTCATTCGCCTCCATTGTAATAATTGTGGACAAAATACACACTCGTATATTGCATGAAATAGGTATGGAAGCGTCCTGGTGTCAATGCTAAAATATATTTAGCTCATAATTAGGAGATAATAATTCCTAATAGCCTAATTAGGAGATACTAACTCCTAATTAGGAGATAATATATCTCCTACATATGACTTAGTATCTCCTAATTAGGAGCTACTAAATCCTAATTAGGATATAGTAACTCCGAATTAGGAGATAACATTTTAGCATCGACACATTGACATATATTTTGTATCTCCTAAGTCCTATTTAGGAGAAACTAAGTCCTAATTAGGAGTTAATAAGTCATAATTAGGAAATACTAACTCATAATTAGTAGTTATTATCTCATAATTAGGAGTTACTATCTCATAATTAGGACGTATTATCTCCTAATTAGGAGATAAAAAATGTTTTAGCATTGGCACCGGGACGCTTCGATAAATGGGCTTCCGGAGTGGAATAACAACGTGTATTAACAATCTCTCATTTTATTTGTGTAATATTAGTACGTATAACTGTGAGACCGATAAAGAAAACATATGTGTACATTTTGTGTATAATTTGCGATACATTACAAGTGAAAATGTTCCACATTTGATAACACTTTGACATGCATGACTATCTTCTTTTCAGTACAAATAGAACATATGAATAATAGGCTGGTTTGTTATTAGATAAAGAGCATACATATCGATGGTCTAGTAACATAAGGTCGTAACTGCTATGCTTTAGCATAGCAGTTACGACCTTATGTTACTAGACCATCGATATAACATAATCGAGCACAATTGACCGAGTCAATGGAATAAAAAAAAACGTTAGCCCCCTTGATCCACTGACCCATTCAACTGGTATGTTTTGGATACGCTTCATTATGGAGTTTACCCCCTTCTTTCACTGAACGCTGCAAGTGCTACAGGAATGTTGTATATATGTTTCACTGTCGGGGCTGATCAACTACCAAGGTATCCTCACGATTACTTTCCAACAAGAATCCCATTTCACATGACAATGGGCGCAGCGACCGTGCGTAAATGGAACACGATACGGCAATTATTCCTATTCGTATTATGTTTTCTCATGTATGTTCGCGGCGTAGAAACACACGACATATATGGATATTTACACAGTTTACCACGCCCTGGTGCTATGTGCATGGTTACGGGAGCTGCAGGTGTAGTCGTGTGTACCGTCGTGAGTCTGGATGTGTTGACGGTGCATTTTGAGGATACTGTGTAGGCGCGAGATGAATATTTGTATAGGTTATAGATATTATTCAGGAAATGTAAGTGTACATTATACGCAATTGTGGCTGTGACTGATGAAATGGAACGTATGGGCATTACGACCAGTGTAGATCCAAATCAGCCTGTGCATCCGCACAGTCTGATTAGGATCGGCACTGTTCGCCATTCCATTCCATCAATGAAACACCCGGCATATTGCTAATCACAAGCAATATAATTATGTATCTGGTTACATGAATGTGATATTGTGTTACACTGGTGACAAATCTCATAAGCCACATTCCTCCAGTCACAGCCACAAGTACGTAATGCGTCGCAATGGTAATTGCCGCTTGCAATGCATGGTTGGTTACTCGACAAAATCGGGAGTGGAGTTTATTTTACCAGTGCGCAACGAACTTGTATGAGTACGATTATAATAAGAAATTTCGACAAGACGGATTAGTGTGGAATGCTGGAAATAATGCATTTTGACGAAGCCAATACCGTGACACCTCTCTAAACCGGGCACCCTGTAAATTGCTTTATTGGTATTTTGTAGGGTTTCTTTGTTATTTATCTCCGATGGTAATGTATGTTCGTAATCGCAAAGCATGAACACATGTCTTGGAGTGGTCATATGCCTGATTTGCAGTGGAACCTCTCTAAACCGGACACCCTGGGAAGCTCCCAGGGTGTCCGGTTTAGAGAGGTTCCGCATTTTCTGTAACCCTGCGTTACAGAGAGAAAATTCAGGTTAGGCTCTGGTATGACTTCCATTATCGCATCGCCATTTTCAGCGATATTTACTTCTATAAACAAACGCATTAGCCTCTGTATATGGCATATACAGTGGGGTCAGCGTGTAAGTGCACACACGCGTTCGTGTGTGCACTTGTACGCTGACCACACTGTAATTCATGTATAAACAAAAAATGTAAATATTTTTCTGCATTTTTTTTCATTTCGCATCAAAAGTGTCTTCTCATCGGTGGCTGTTGTAGAAAAGGTTGCAATGTATCTTGTTAATTTTCAATATCATCAAACAATCAATCTGATTTTCGAAATCAATATCGGCGGAACGCGGAGATACAACAAGGGAGATAATTCCAGACCCAGACCCACAGGGGTCAGAAGTGATGTCGGGAAAAGTTAACTGAAATTCCGAATCGGTAGGGAGGCATTCTTGAAGAACTGAAAGTCCGATTCTGTACATTTCTTTTCAAGGGACGCCACTGTACCGAATCGGACTTGCAGTAATTTTTTCTCAGCACCTCTTCGGACCCATACTGATAATTGTCATCGTGGGTGTTATTATTTAACTCTTTCACCCCTAATATATAAGTAACTGGAATGGATTTTGATATGTTAATTTTGCAACCAATCCAACCGTCACAAAAAGGTTTTCAGACTAGTCCATTTATGAAAATGGGGTGATTTTGTTCTCAAAAATATGAAACTTACATGCAAAAAGTGCAGATCCTGATGAGACGGCTCATGAAACATCAATCGGCTATCCTGTCGCTACCTTGTCAACACTAATGGGCCGCCGTCTGAGTTAAATGCAACTACGACATCTTATTATGTGCACGCTTGATTGAAAACCTTGATCCTCTTGTAAACTCATGCAATACGATTTGAATCTCTAATCATTTTGCTGATTGAATAGCGCGGAACAGCGTAGAGACGATCAGAATGCGCCGATGCTCAGGCCGATCTGTAGCCTATTTCACCAACATTGCAAAGTATACTTTAGTAGCAAAGTATACTTTGAGGGAGAAATTTTAAATTTTATGATAAATTTATTAATTTTTATTATACTGAATTTATTACATTATCACAGCCAATTTGGCTGTGATAATGTAATAAATTCAGTATAATAATCCTGTATACTTTTAATCGTCAAATATATGCAGTTGTTAGTGTTATATGAAATAATGCATTTCAGGAAAAATAAATGATTACTCCCTCAAAGTATACTTTGCTAGTAAAGTATACTTTGCAATGTTGATGAAATGGGCTACTGGGGTTACGCTGGTGGCTAACATCGTGCGATCCCTTATCTGAATTAGAACATGCTTGTAGTTATTGGCAACGCATCTCAAATGATATCTCAAGATATTAAATATCTGTTGTTGTTTGTTTGTTGATTTCGTGTTATATACTGATCTATACTGAACAAATAAAGAAATGCTACAGTTTTAAAATTCCTAACATTTTAAGTATGTACATTAATGTGCATACACGTAATCCGTGTACATGTATATTCTGAGACGGGCCGACTCGCACGAATAATTATGCGAATAAGAAATAAACGTACGATGTTTATATTGGGCTGGAGGTAGGAAAACATGTAAAACAGGGTTTCCCGTCTAATGAGATCACGTGATAATTTTTTAAATTAACAACACTATGGATTCGAATAAAAATATTGTGTGTGATTGGAAAAAAACATCAATACATTGAAACTGTAATGGCTTGGGTACTGTCAATGATGACAAAGTTTTGTCACACGAGTTTCGGGTGTTCTTTGTACGACTATATCAAGGCCTACTGCTTTTGTAATTGCTCCCATTCTGTAACAGCGGGTCCAGAAACGTTTCCAATCTCAGTCGACGTCGTGTAAAAAAGCCAAGAAACACTTTCATACGTTAAGCTGGTAGGCAAACTAGGCGTGAAATCAAAGTTTCACATTTGACACGAAATCATCGACGTCGACGGTTGGTATGGCCACGTACTGCTACATACGTACGACCATGCATTCGTTGGTGGAGTACAGTAACATGTTCCGACAAATTTCTGATATCTGCTACATCAAGTGGATGAGTATCATTTTTAGGGGTACTTCCGAGATTATTGGATAGACGCGTACGTCAACGACGCCAACAGCCAGACACGTCAGATTTGTGTCAGACACTTGTCATTGACTGGTGGAACACACCCCACAACTTGCTATATGTCTGTTGGTTGGCCCAATGCGTTGATAAAGTCCAATGTTAATGAATTCCACACAAGGTTGTGCGAGAAACTGAAACTTGCAAGTACAATGTAAGTCTTTCGACCCCATGGTATTTAACGACATATACAGAGCACATTACATCAGTTAACAACAATACAGTGTTTCGTATGAGTATAGAGGGATGGTATACCAACAATAACATATCCGATTGGAATAAAACACGGTTATACATTTGATAATATAATAGTATAATAATGTATGTAGCTTTACTTTTTTTAGTTCAGTATATATCAACTAAACACACACAGGACTCCAGATAAGGAATTCGTTATTGCTCGGAGTATTTTCACTCTATCATTTCTGAAGCAATCGGGTGTTTCAACATTTTTATTGGGCAACATAATTCACACTGCTGTTTACACATCAACAGACAGCAATTATTGAATAGTTTGCTTCGAACTGAAAACATGTCTTGGCATTTCATTAGAATTGTCTCCTTGGAAAAACCAAAATGTGTTTTCATGGAAAATAAGAAACATATGCTATATTTGTGGTCTGTTTATTGTTTTCTGCAGCATGATAAAGATACCACAAAATTGTTATTGCTTTTTGATACTCGCTACTTCTGATTTCAATTGGGGTTTTGGCAATTTTAATTGGGTATTTAAGCAAATACGCAGCTTATCTGGAGCTCTGTCACACACTTTATTGCAAGGAAGTTAGGTTATATTCCACTGTATACTGTATAGGTACAATGAGGATCCGAAAAATATGAGACTAACCTATAAAATAATACAGCGCTCGTGTGATGACTTCCAACAACACGCTATAAACTTTCATTTGTATAGGATATGTACAGAGCCTCGCAGGGACGTAGAATTCTTTTTTTTTATTAATTCGTTCCCACGGAATAACAATTGGTTCCCTCAATTTAACAATTGGTTCCCACGAATTAACAATTGGTTCCCACGAATTAACAATTCGTTCCCTCAATTTAACAATTCGTTCCCACGAAATAACAATTCGTTCCCACGGGAACGAATTGTTAATTCGTTGGAACGAATTGTTATATCGTGGGAACAAATTGTTAATTTGAGGGAACGAATTGTTAAATTGAGGGAACGAATTGTTATTTCGTGGGAACGAATAAAGAAAAAAATCCATGTCACGTGCGGGGCTCCCTAGATATGTATGCGCATTCCATTGATGCAGTGGACAAACAGAATGTATGTAGTGTCGAGATGAACTTCTGTCAATGATCTGCTTGTTTGTAACAGTCACCGTTGTGAACGACACAAGTGTTCTGAACACATATGAGGCGCCATCTGAGAAAATTCGGCCTATTGTTTCGCTACCAATAACCACCTATAATTTATAGTAGTTTTACAGTGGGCAGTGCTTTAATATCGTTAAACATATTATTACGTTCCTAGCGAACAATACGAATCACAGTCAGTCTGCATAAGGCCTAAACAAATATGTTTGTTTCCGTTTACCCGACCCTACCTAGATTTTCCCGCCGACCCTAAACTTTTTAGTAACAAATAATAACAATAATACAAAAAAAGAAAATTTACTGAACTCGTCCCATAAAATGTTCATAGTTGTTTAGCATACACTATGTCAACTTAAATACAAATGTAGTTAGCCATGACATGTAATACTCTAAATTGGGCGTGGATCTGTATCCTATTTCACCAACATTGCAAAGTATACTTTTCTAGCAAAGTATACTTTGCGGGAGACATTTTCAATTTTAGGATACATTTATTAACTTTTATTATACTGAATGTATTACATTGTCACAGTCATTTTGGCTGTGATAATGTAATACATTCAGTATAATAATTCTGCATCATGACTTTAAATCATCAACTATGTGCAGTGCTTAGTTCTATATGAAATAATGCATTTTAGGAAAAATAAATGATTACTCCCTCAAAGTATACTTTGCTACATAAGTTGGCATAAGTTGGCCAATTTGGCTGTGATAATATAATAAATTCAGTATAATAATTATGCATACTTTTAATCATCAAATATATGAAGTTGTTAGTTCTATATGAAATAATGCATTTCAGGAAAAATAAATGATTACTCCCTCAAACTATACTTTGCTAGAAAAGTATACTTTACAATGTTGGTTAAATCGGCTACGAAAAGTTTTTACAAAATAAAAACCTTTACCTACCTACCTATACCTATTATATTTGTGAGCGTAATAGGAAATTAATTTCTTTTGGCCTAAATATAGCTGTGGCCAAACCGCTCCCACTACTCTCCCGCGACGCATAATAACAGAAAAAATCAAAGTACTGAAAGTACTGAACATAGGGTACTACAAGAAATCCGCCACGGAAGCGGTGTCGCGCCTGAATATGCCTTGTCGGTACAAAACAATGTTGTAGCATGATTTTTGTTAAAGTTTCTGCATTACTTTGACATCGCCATGTTTATTTCTGTTTTGAGAATGAAATAGTTGGCCCCGGATCGAGCATATTAAAACATACAAATGACGTCATTGGGGAAACCGCTGACAAAATGTTCAATGTATGGAAGCCCAAACTTGTTAGAATTTTATTTTGTCGTATTTTCAGTACTTGCATTAATATGGGTATTAATCTACGCTGGATGTGTTATACTGTCATTAATTTGTTCCCTGACTGTACTTTATCACTTACTGACTTATTGACCCCCTTCCCTGAACGTAGAATTGACACTCATGTTGGCGTGTGTTGGCCACCATAGACAAATGTCAATCAGGCAGAATTCGGGAATGTCACTAAAATCCGCTGTAAATCCATCGATAGAATGAGGATTAACATCAGTTAGACCCACACGTGCGAGTTTTGTTGCGACACAATCGCGATCATTAACAAAATCTGGGTCAACAGGTAGCTGTAGCCCCTTGATATCGCTTGTGTGTTGAACGCGTTGCGTGTTTACACGTGTTTATCCGGTGGAGAGTATTCGGAGGGGAATTAACTCTGCCGAAAATTATAACCTGTTACTAAATTTAGCGATGATCGCACGATTTGTGACGCAAATGGGGGCAAATAACAACTTGAACGCGTAACAAAATAATCCGATGTATTTTTGTACGTAGAACATCCGTTGTTGATATTGTTCAGTGCAAGTAGTTTTTCATAATATTATTTTCAATTAGCGGTTGCGTATGACAGTTAAACGTTGAGTAACACAATGAATTTTGTTGTTATGGTTATTCCAAGATATCACTACGGACTAGCCCATCGAGGGGGGTCTGGGGCGTGGCTAACCGTCCGACGCGATTCCAATACATAGGCTACCCTATGTAAAAATGTCAGATTAATAAAAATAAAAGCGATATAGAGATATGGCATTCTAGTTGAGCATACATAGTACTCAAATGTGCACGTTGTGCACGATCTGCGACCAGCGTAGCCCCATATCAATCTGCTGATCTGGGGCAACGCTGTTCGTTATTCAGTTAGTGATAGAAACCCACAGTCCGATTGTGGGAATAAGTAAACATAAAAAGGAGAGAGTATCGGATCACGTAGTTTTCCGACATGACGTAATATTTGAAGTCATTTTTCAGTAGATAGTGTTAACATCATCCTAACGAACATCATAACACACGGAGCGACTTTGATGATATATAGCCCACGCACGACGATCACTTATGATTTATGTTTGTACTAAACGTTCATTACAATACCTTATAACGTTCACGAAGTATCGAGTACCGTTTATTTCGTAGTGTTTTATTGTTTTATTTACATTGACGATAACAGAATCTTCGTCAAAACGACAGAGTTATGAGAAATGCAAACAGTACAATAATGGGCAAATATATTCGCATTTTTCTGCGATGTTTCACAATAGTCCATCACTCCGTTAGAAAGATATTAATGGAAATGTACTATAAACATATATAAAAACATTACGTCACGTCGTTCGAAAACCACGTGATGCCACCCTCTGCAGGACAAGATCTGTGATTGTTACTAATGTGTTACTGTGTTTACCAATCTCTTTCTCAGCTGACGAAATCATGTTTAACCCTTTCACCCCTAAGTAACTGGAATGGATTTTGATATGTTTTAATTTTGCAACCAATCCAATCGTCACAAAATGGTCCATTTATGAAAAAGGGTTGATTTTGTTCTCAAAAATATGAAAATTACTTGCAAAAAGTGCAGATCCTGATGAGACGGCTCGCACGAGCCGGTTCATCTGGATCTACACAGTTTGCCAATACCACTATACAGGGATGTGGTGTTGAAGGGTTAAAGGTGCAATGCCCACTCAGTAGGCACTTAATGTTCTTTATAGGAATTACATAAGTGTATTGTCTCACTATTCCACCAGTTCTAAACATTACGAGTGCCCGCTCTACAGATATAATCATTTAGTAATATTCATTTTACTGATAGTGACTCGCGGTGGTATCAGGCTAGTTTCATATGCAAATTAGGCATTATAATATTTAATTATTTATACTAATTAATTTATGAGCATTGCACATCAAAAACTGAATACAGAGAATAAATAGTAATGTATGTTAACATTTTAACGAAACACGGTTATCGCCCCTGATATCAATGTGGCAATTTACGTCTGGTATATAATATATAATAATGCCAATCAATACGTGGGGTAATCGTGAATGAATGTTCAGTTTTCCAGAAAATGTCTCAGATGATGTTTCTGATATAAAGAACATGTTGTGCCTACTGAGTGGGCATGTACCTTTAATGTTAATTTCTCTATTGTAGGTGTGTTGGAGTTGCTGTTGAACACCATGACGGTCCTGACGGTCTTTAACAGTCAGTGTCACTAACTTGAGTTTGTACATCCCCAACCATGTGTCATGAATATGGCTGTGACTTGAAAAATGTGATTTGTGACCAGTGTAACTCCTGATCAAATAGCACACGTACGTAGCTTGATAACGTGATCGATATTACTTGTTAGAAGCAGGGCGATAGTTCATTGATTGATGATCTTGATGCACATCTTGATCTGGATCTACACTGGTCGCAAAACCCATAAGGCCAATTTCTCCAGTCACAGCCACAAATAATACATCATAGACTGCTATGCAAAATGTTAATTGTTTTTTTTTAGGAAATAAAATGTATCTCCCAAAATATGCATAATACATCACAGTAATTTCTCATACGTTCACACCATACCGTCATCTCTGACATCCAAACATTTCAACTCTATATTTGTGGTATTACCTTTGTGGTCCTAAAATGAAAAGTCATGATCCAACAATGAAAATAATGGAATTAATTCAATACTTAAACATGGAGCATTCAATAAGTAAACCTGCTAATTTTCTAAGTATCAGGGGGCAGTTTCACTAAACTTCGTACGACTAAAATGTTCGTAAGTGCAAAATTATGATAGTCTGTAAATTTCACATTAACAATGTTTTCTTGTAAGCAATTATTGGATTTACATTTATTGAGCATAGGCTGCATATGCCCCCGAGGACATATGCCCCCGAGATCCGCCCCTGTAACTACTTATTACATAAGCTTTCATTTTGATGTGTCATGTATGCATAAAGGTGGACTGTTGCAGATTCCGACAATGAATCAAAACTTCAACTGGCATCATATTTGTACATGTAGAAGAGTCCAGACACTTTTTCATTAACACTCATCCAATTAACTCTGGTATTTTAGTTTATAGGTTATGATTTTTTGTTTTTTATCACCACCTGGTTAGTAACTAGAAACAGGATTGAAACATTTATATTTTGGAGACAATATCATGAGATGATAATATAAGAAATTATATTGAATTATTAAGCATAGTATTGAGAAATAGTAATCAAGGTGCATGTTCACGTGGTTACAACAAGAACAGTGGCTGAAAGTGTTCAAATCTTGCCCACTCCAAAGGAAATTATTTGATATTTTCCTTAATATGCAACTGATTTTGATGAAATATGGTGCAGCAATCGCGTCTTCATGAGCTGCATTTGGTCGTCCCGGGAGTTCGGCACATACTTCTGTCATTTTTGCGAAGAATCGATTTTCGTGTTGTCGGTAGACACGGAAATCGATTCTTCGCAAAAACGACAGAAGTTTGGGCCAAAGTACAGAGACCAACAAATGCAGCTTAACAAGACACGTTTCATGCGCCAGATTTCATCATAAGTAATAAAAAATAAAAAATATGTTCTTTGAATCGGAGGGCTTCTGGAAGTTTCAGTACTTGTTGTTGTTGTAACCACGTGATCATACACCTTGGTAATGCGAATGTTGGTGTCGTTTGTTTTACATAAGCGGCATAGAATGAAGTTTCCAGTGATATGAAGTGATATGAAGTCAAAAGTTGACAAAATCTTGTCAACTTTCGACGCTATTTACGGAAAATATTGTAAATGTTGTAAACGTATTTCATGAAATTACGCAGATGTCCAAAGGTACAAAATCACATGGCGTGTCTCAATTATGTTTGTGTTTATTTCTGTCACTCGAATGGTGAAATGTCACAATTTGAAATTTTATATCAATTTAATTCCCTCTCATGCCAATACTGACAGTGTTGAAACTGACATGTTAATCTTGTAATAGACGAGTGTCATCTTGTATGTGCCGCAGAGCTGCAGCACCCGAACAATATTTAAGGTGCGTATTTGCGTAAATACCCAATTAAAATTGCCAAAAAAAAACAATTGAAATCAGAAGTAGTGAGTATCAAAAAGCAATGACAAATTTGTGGTATCTTTATCATGCTACAGAAAACAATAAACAAACCACAAATATAGCATATTTTCTTATTTTCCCATGAAAACACATCTTGGTATTTTATTAGAATTGTCTCCAAGGAGACAATTCTAATGAAATACCAAGATGTGTTTTCATTTAGAAGCAAACAATTCAATAAGTGCGGTCTGCTGATGTGTAAACAGTAGTGTGATTCTATTTTACCCAATTAAAATATTGAAAC
This sequence comes from Conchocele bisecta, assembly GCA_029237695.1. Lineage (NCBI taxonomy): Eukaryota > Metazoa > Mollusca > Bivalvia > Lucinida > Thyasiridae > Conchocele > Conchocele bisecta. The sequence goes on from CM055266.1 coordinate 135,352,759, forward strand.
ACCCAATTGCTTCAGAAATGATGGAGTGACAATACTCAATTACTAATTCTTTATCTGGAGCCCTGCAATAATAGTGTTAGTAGAATGCATTGTATTTCTACATAATCTCCATCTAAAATTATTTGATTATGTTCAGTAGCTGAATTAATGTGACTGATATCAAACACATTTTATTAGGGTGATGCGGCCAACCAATCAAATTCGCTCCAGGTATTATTACACTTGTGTCATAACACATTTATGAAATGGATTAAAACACGACATAACAAGGAGTGCATGTGATAAACATAAATACGTATTTTACCAAATATGGTGAAGTGGGATAAATCATGCATATGAGGTTGCTTCCCTTCTCACGCTTTTCTTGTTAGTATTAAAATATGTTTTCTCCTTGAAGATTTCAACTAGATGCGAAAATAGTCAATGGCGTCTGTTGACTGAAACATAATGGATATCTCCAAGTTGTCTGCTCTTTGGAGGCTGAAGTCATTGATAAACAGAATATCAAGCTCGTTTACCTTTGATATGAGATTTATGAAGCTCATCCGCAATTTGATCAGGTAACCTGCCCTGTATTGACCGAATACGTACTGACTGATAACATATTGTTGTATCAGGCATTGACCTGATATCAACATCCGGGTTACAACAAAGTGAAAACTGACGTTCCATTGGTCGGATGACTTCAGGTGGCGTTACCGAATGACGTCAGTGTAATGACGCAACGTAAACAAGTCCGCGTTCTGTCCATAGATAACGACGTCATCTGTGGTCATTTTCGAGCATAAAACGTTACCTGATAAATAGAATACCAGGCTAGTGTCTTTTGATAAGAAGTTTATCAGGCTCGGCTCGGAAACGGTAGGAATTCCTCGGCAAGCCTCGGAATTCCTACGCGTTTCCTAGCCTTGCCTGATAAACTTGATATCAAAAGACACTAGCCTGGTATTCTCTATGTATGCACCTCGCCATAGGATCGGTGCATACATTGTGCGTAACTCGTTTCATAAATCTCATATCAAATGGAAACTCGTTTGAGATCCTCTATATATACTATATATCCTCTATATTTCCCCTATGTTAAATCCCCATATTTAACATGGGGAAATTATTTTTCGCAATAAAATCATATATTTGACCAAATTTCACGAACTAAAAAGAAGGCTCATTCTTCAGCAAAATTTTGCTTTAATTTAATATTATCGAAATAAACAATGTTTTTGCATTGTTTATATGGCCGTAATATTTGGGCAGGTTTCGTCAAACAGACAGTAGTGCGATTAAATCACCACACAAGTAAGATCCTCCCCCAGATATACGTGTGATGAGGCAGATCACTGGCCTATATTATCGCTGGTCGAAGTACTTGCAATGGAAGGTATGGCAAGCCAAAATGCACAATAATTCCTTAAGCTATGGTTTGGGGCTTAAACCCTAGTTTAGGCTCCTCAAACCCTAGTCTGGGCTCTCCAAATGCACAATAATTCACTAAAACCCAGTTTGAGAGTTTAAACCATGGTTTAGGCTCTAAAACCCAAGTTTGAGCAATTATTGAAGGTGTCATTGAAATAACAAGATAAGTCCTTAGCCTCTTCCACTGACCCCTTCAATCATGAATTTAAAACGTTTCACTTACACTACACTACTGTCTGTTTCACGAAACATGCCATAATTGTATGGATATATAAACAATGCAAAACACAATATTTGTTTCGATAATATTAAATGTTATCAAAATTTAAGACTGAACTGATTCGTCTATGGGAATGTAACATGGGGGAAAAGAAAGTGGAGGAGCTGTGGGAGGAGTAAAGAAAATAAACATTTTGGAAATTGACTCCGAAACTGGCTAGATAGCTTGGAAATAATCTAACTAAGGAAGCAAAAGTTAAATTTCGAATTTCGAAAATCGGTCCACTATTTTTGAAATTAGAAAACAATCCCCATGTTAAATCCCCATAGACATCATCACTCTGTGAAGATGTCTTTGGGTATTTAACATGGGGAAATTGTTTTTTCATAATAAAATCAATATTGGACCAAATTTCACAAAATAAAAAGAAGGCTCATTCTTAAATGTTGATAAAAATTTAACATTATCAAAACAAATATTGTTTTGCTTTGTTTATATAGCCGTAAAATGTGTCAAGCTTTCATGCGGACGGCGTGCAAGTCCATAGAGACAGTACGGCCGTTAAACGTAAGCAAGAAAGAAAGAAAGAAGCTTTCGTGAAACAGACAGTAGTGACGCTGTCTATTTGTAGGCAATGTGATGTTCTCTGGTAGACAAGAAGTAAAGTACTAATAACGTATGATTGCTGATGATGTGTGTAGCACCATTAAACGTAAACACGCCTACTAGTTGCATACTTCTAATGAACACTATAAATATCACGCACTCTGATTGGCTGATGGTCATACATTACAGGTATATCATTGTTGATGACTGTCCGCACATTGTACAATATATAGCCTTGGGTACTTCACTCACGTACGATGAACATATTCCTACGCCAATACTAAGTTCGAGATCAATTTACTCTGCCACCAAATGACCGACCAAAACGAGAGAAAACTCACATAAGAGGTCCCAAGTAGCTTGCATCTGAAACCGCCTGATCCGAAACGTCCCGACTCCTGGCAACCTGGTCCGAAAGCTGCATGGTCCAAACGTCCGACGAAGATTAAATTTATCACCGTTAACCACATTTTAAATGTACTGGCAGTACATATCGTTCACACACATATGGTATGCATCGTGGGCAATGCTACATCTCAAATGGTTGAATATCATGAATTATCACAACTTTAAAACTTTCTTTCTGACAGTTTAACAGGCAAGCGGTCAGTGACATGTTGTTGCTAAGATATCGTCCCGGGGCGACGGTTACAAATCAAAATCGAAAATATTAAATGTAGCAATAATAATTCTGATGGTGCATTTATTGCTTTTATTATATAAATTTAATGCAAACAGCCACACAAATGTATACACATTCCTGCAAAAATTGCTTTTTGTAATTGTGTTGGAACTATTTTCTTCGCAGAAAACTATTTGTACGATTCGTCCCGTCATTCGTCCGGTACGACATGCGCAACCACCTTGCACCTCGGTACGATTTCCACAAAGTTCGAGACTCGATAAAAGTTGCAAAACTGTAAATTGATGCACCGAAATAGGTTAAGCGCATTGTAATTTTGAAATTTGCGGCGTATATCAGAAAAATATAGGTCGGAAAACATGTATAATTGCTCCGCTTGCGCGTCGCTATTAAACATATTTTCAAACCTATCATTTTCTGATATTCGCCACATTTCAAAATTACAATACAGTTATCTCTATACTATACAACCGTGAAACAGTTTACTTTAATAGGCGTGTTTACTTTTAACGCTCCTAAACGTGCCATAATTATATTTATAAGGGACCTGCGAACTATTCAAACTAATTGACTGCGCTGGCGCGAAGCTCGGATTGTCGCTACCGAACCCTTGCAACTGCACGTCATACTACCAATGCGCCAGCCTGCATACGATGCAAGAAAGGCCGTGCTCTGTTGGAACAGCGTTTAACCCCCAGATCAGCAACTGCGACACGGCATCCAAAGTATACATCAACGGCATATGTAACCAAACTCGGCCGTGGGACAGGTGCAATGTGCCAGGTAAGGATCTGCCGCCCTTTGTTTGAGGCACATCTTGAAGTAACAAACCAAGGCCTATAAATACATTAAATATACATGTACCTAAAAGCATAAATAAGTGAACAAAATAAGCTAAAACAAATTTCTTTACTACCTCCTATCACACATACCGGTATGTGTGATAGGAGGGAGTAAAGCCATTATTTTTAGCTTATTATTTTGTTCTCACTTATTGGAGCTTTTAGGTATATTTATAATGTATTTATAGGCCTGTTACTTCAACCTGTGGTTTGAGGTTAGAAAACACAAAGTAAGTTTACTGTATTTCTTCCAAATTTGGAAATCTCCAAATGTGGCCATCCTCTCATATTGTCACTATTCGCATGGATGATATGGAACCTCTTTTAACATGACATGCAACCCGTATGCACTGGATATGCACGAATGAAACAATAGGTTCACTTACTCATAAGAAAGAAACATTCCATATCGCAATGTCCTCCAATATTGTTCACATTATTTCTCCATTGAAACTGTGTTTACATCAAGTGACCAACGTGTTTAGTGTTATCTTTTAAATGTTACAAACATGCTGAAAACTGGTGTCAAAACACCCCAACATGTCTCTCTGGAATCGTGCAGTAATGGATCAGAATTTACAAGCAAACTGTGTCTGTGGCCTCAAAACACTAGGTGTGCGTATTCTTATCTTTCACTAAACTTCGTAGGACTTAGTGGAAGAGCATTTGCCCTGATCGCCGATGTTGGTGAATCTTTCAAGGACGAGTTCACATTTGAGACAAGCCATATATTTATGTTCCTATTTGCGATTTATCATGAAGTATAGTTACAGTAACTGTGGTGATTTCTGAAATTGACGTCAAAGGTTGACGACATATTCCCAGAAAATACGGAATTCTATTCCACACTTGCTGCGTACCATTCGTGAATTTTTGACGTAATTTTCGAAAATATCGCAAATAATGTTACATTACATATTGCACATGATCTTAGATACACAATCACATGAATTGTCTCATTTGTGGCTGTGTGTGGAGAAATGGGGCTTATGGGATTTGCCACCAGTGTAGATCCAGATCAGCCTGTCATCCGCACAGTCTGATCAGGATCTGCACTGTTCGCCGTTCCATAAATGAAACACCCGTCATACTTCAAACACACAATACAGATCATTATCAGTATGAGGCTAGATGAATGTGCTCTGTTTGATCAGGAGCTACACTGGCAACAAGTCTTATGGGACCAGTGTAGCTCCTCATCAAAAAGCGGACTCATGTAGCCTGATATCGATCTCAGACAGTTAGAAGCATAACGGGTGTTTCATTCCATGGAGGAATGGCGAACAGTGCATATCATGATCAGACTGTGTGGATATACTGTTCGAAAAACCCATAAGGTATATTTTATAGCCGTAAAAATGAGCATATTTGTGTTTTCTCATGTCACGTGTTAACGTATCGACACTGAGATCCCGAAAATGGGCCATTCGTACGTTACCCCACCCACCAACTGTACGATGTATAGTACTAGGAATTGGGTGGTTGTGCTAATATTTTAGAATGGGCTATTATGTTTGGGTGTTATGTGCAAAGCCCTTGTTAACTCAAATGTGGCTGTAACTGGAGATATGGGGCTTATGGGATTTGTGGCCAGTGTAGCGCCTGATGAAATAGAATATTCTTCTAGCCTGATTAACGATCTATATTGCTAGTTAGAAGCCTGACGGATGTTTCATTGATATAATGGCAAAGAGTGCAACCCCTGATCAGACTGTCCTGATTCACAGGCTGATCTGGATCTGCACTGGACGCAAAACATATTTCGCCAGTCACAGCCACAAATTAAAATTAACGACGTAACGAAGTAATTTTATTAATAAATCGCGACATTCTGCAACACCTTCAGACTCGCGTCATGTGAGTCCTATGATTGGGTATTTCACGTGTGACTCTTGTTAAGCATGTCATAGTTAGTACGGAGCCCCACAGGAGACATGGATTTATTTTTATTAATTCATTCGCACGAAATGACAATTCGTTCCCTCAATTTAACAATTCGTTCCCTCGAACTAACAATTCGTTCCCACGATACGACAATTCGTTCCCACGAATTAACAATTCGTTCCCGTAGGAACGAATTGTTATTTTGTGAGAACGAATTGTTAAATTGAGGGAACGAGTTGTTAATTCGTGGGAACGAATTTTCAATTCGTGGGAACGAATTGTTAAATTGAGAGGACGAATTGTTATTTCGTAGGAACGAATTATTAAAAAAGTTCTACGTCCCCTGCGGGACTCCGTACGTAATACAGGGAGACATACATTTTTAATCTATGACAGTTTTTCTGGCAAAATAAACATTAATTTACCAATACCGGACGTACTAATTGGCATTAGTATTAAGCCGTCAGCCATAAATGGAAACATTACCCCCCTGTGGGATTTTTGCAGACATATTTTCTGAAACTACATTCAATTACGAGTGCTTTGTCGTATGTATACGTTCTGTAACCCGCTGGATGAATGTTTGGCACCATTTTCAAGTATACCACCCTCGGACTTTTCGCAATTGTGAAAAATCACATTTTTCATTGAAAATCGACTGTTTTTTATCATTAGAAACAACTGATATGGCAGTTTTGTATGTTTTCTGATGCGTTCGTACTATACAATGGAATAATGTTCAATTAAATAATATCTGCTAATTCAGATGAAGAATGAAAAAACAAAATACTTTTCACCATTCCCCACCCACACATTTTACAATGGGAATTTTACATGTAATGTATTTTATTTATGTTATGTACTGTCACTTACTTATACATCGTCTACATGCGTATCAAACTGCTTAGGTACTTCTGATAGCTATCCGTGCACACTTCAGATATAGTGTGTCCGAATGTTCGCCCGTCTGTCCGTCCGCTTCGCATTTACTTATTGATGGTAACAACAACGCTATACATGTATGTCTCATTATGCAAATCTCTCTTGGTGTCTACTAATTGTATCAATGGTAATTGTACTTACTAGTGTTTGCAATATATAGTGAATGCCCATATTCTGATTACATAATGTCTACAGCAGATGATGCAATGTTAAAACAAAGTAGTTTTAAATATATATTCCCGACCCACTGAATTTACAATGACCATTTTACATGTAATAATTGTTCTTACTTTATACGCTGCCAGATACGTATGAAAGGTTCATATGAACGTGTGCATGTAGCTACTAACACCTGTATATGTGGCTGTGACTGGAGAACTGTGACCAGTGTAGATCCATATCAGCCTGTGTATCCGCGCAGTCTGATCAGGATCTGCATTGTTCGCCATTCCATCTGTGAAACACCCGTCATGCTTCTACCAATCATAATATATCGTTGTCAGGGAACAGGAGTGTGCTATTTGATCAGGAGACACACTGGTCGCAAATCCCATAAGTCCCATTTCTCAGTCACAGCCACATACATGTATTAGTTATCCACACACATTTCAGATACAGAATTAATGTCTGTTCGTCTCTCCATATGTCCATTTCATATTTATGCAACCATGACAATTACCATGTTTACTATGTTGTGTATTCCAATATGAACGTCTCTGATGCATATAATTATTACTCTCAGCTGTTGACAGGCCTTTACACACCATTAAGTAAAATAAATAAATATATAAATATAATCATTACTGTGCTTTATATAAGTACTAATTTGCACATTGGATATAGAAAATATACCTTTTCTACCATGCTGAATGGATGATGTGCGGCACATAGTGTGGTACTCTGTGTATGGCATAGTAAATACTAAAATACAGAACGTAAATAAATAAATATAACTATTACTGTCAATATACTGATATCGATCTCAGACAGTTAGAAGCATAACGGGTGTTTCAATCCATGGAGGAATGGCGAACAGTGCATATCATGATCAAACTGTGTGGATGTACTGTTCGCAAAACCCATAAGGTATATTTTATAGCCGTAAAAATGAGCATATTTGTGTTTTCTCATATCACGTGTTAACGTATCGACACTGAGATCCAGAAAATAAGCCATTCGTACGTTACCCCACCCACCAACTGTACGATGTATTGTACTTAGAAATTGGGTGGTTGTGCTAATATTTTAGAATGGGCTATTGTTTGTGGGTGTTATGTGCAAAGCCCTTGTTAACTTAAAATGTGGCTGTGACTGGAGATATGGAGTTTATGGGATTTGTGGCCAGTGTAGCTCCTGATGAAATAGAATATTCTTCTAGCCTGATTAACGATATATATTGCTAGTTAGAAGCCTGACGGATGTTTCATTGATAGAATGGCAAAGCGTGCAACCCCTGATCAGACAATTCGTTCCCACGATATGACAATTCGTTCCCACGAATTAACAATTCGTTCCAACAATTCGTTCCCAGGATATAACAACTTTTTCCCACGAATTAACAATTCGTTCCCGTGGGAACGAATTGCTATTTCGTGGGGACGAATTGTTAAATTGAGAGAACGAATTGTTATTTCGTGGGATCGAATTATTAAAAAAAGTATACGTCCCCTGCGGGACTCCGTACAGGTTGTAATACAGGGAGACATACATTTTTAATCTATGACAGTTTTTCTGGCAACATGAACATTAATTTACCAATACCGGACGTACTAATTGGCATTAGTATTAAGCCGTCAGCCATAAATGGAAACATTCCCCCCCTGTGGGATTTTCGCAGAAATATTTTCTGAAACTACATTCAATTACGAGTGCTATGCCGTATGTCTACGCTCTGTAACCCGCTGGATGAATGCTTGGCACCATTTTCAAGTATACCACCCTCGGACTTTTCGCAATTGTGAAAAATCACATTTTTCATTGAAAATCGACTGTTTTTTATCATTAGAAACAACTGATATGGCAGTTTTGTATGTTTTCTGATGCGTTCGTACTATACAATGGAATAATGTTCAATTCAATAATATCTGCTAATTCAGATGAATAATTGTGCACGTTTTATTACTCCACCCACTGAATTTCAATGGCAGAACACATACCTCAATACCTCCATAAACGTATGGTACTTTCGATTATCTGATGTCTGCAGTCTATGATACAATGTTAAAAACAAAGTATTTTTCACCATTCCCCTCCCACACATTTTACAATGGGAATTTTACATGTAATGTATTTCATTTAAATGCATATGCAACTACTTAGGCACTACTGATAACTATCCGTGCATACTTCAGATACAGTGTGTCCGAGTGTTCGTCCGTCTGTCTGTCCGCTTCGCATTTACTTAGTGATGGTAACAACTACGCTACATGTCTCATTATGCAAATCTCTCTTGATGTCTATTAATTGTATCAATCGTAATTGTACTTACTAGTGTTTGCAATATATAGCGAATGCCCATATTCTGATTACATAATGTCTACAGCAGATGATGCAATGTTAAAACAAAGTAGTTTTAACTATATATTCCCCGCCCCACTGAATTTGCAATGACCATATTATATGTAATAATTGTTCTTACTTTATACGCTGCCAGATACGTATGAAATGTTCATATGAACGTGTAGTTACTAACACCTGTATATTTGGCTGTGACTAGAGAAAGGGGGTTTGTGGGTTTTGTGACCAGTGTAGATCCGGATCAGCATGTGTACCCGCGCAGTCTGATCAGGATAGGCCGTGTTCGCAATTCCATCGGTGAAACATCCGTCATGCTTCTAACAATCATAATATAGCGCTGTCAGGGAACAGGCGTGTGCTATTTGATCAGGAGCCACACTGGTCGCAAATCCCATAAGCCCCATTTCTCAGTCACAGCCACATATTAGTTATCCACACATATTTCAGATGCAGAATGAATGTCTGTTCGTCTCTCTATATGTCCATTTCATATGTATGCAACCATGACAATTACCATGGTTACTATGTTGTGTATGCCAATATGAACGTCTCTGATACATATAATTATTACTCTCAGCTGTTGAAGGCCTTTAAACACCATTAAGTAAAATAAATAAATATACTGTGAATAGTATAGGTCTAATTTGCAAATTGGATATAGAAAATATACCTTGTCTACCATGCTGAATGGATGATTTGTAGCACATATTACTCCATGTATGACACAGTAAAATACTAAAATACAGAACATTAGTTAGGTGTAAATAATACGAGCAAGCTAAGCTGGAGTAAAACCGGACAAGTATATTGTTATACACTTTCAAGATGACAGCCTCGCAAGTAAATGAGTCTGTGTGACATACAAATAAAATTAGGCAGTAGAACCGATGCAACTGAGATTAAGAGTATCCTTCATATGTACTGGTGTGGGACTAAGAGTATTCCATATATACTCTGGTGTGTGACAAGGATATTCCACCCGAGTGGTCAGAATATGTTGTCAGAAACGAGGCTTTTGCCGAGTTTCTGACGACATATTCTGACCACGAGGGTGGAATATTCTTAGTCACACACCGGAGTACATGTATATCTGGAATACTTTTTCTCGCATACCTACTAAGTCAAGAATCATGTTTAGCCATAATACGCCATCAACGAACCACCATAGTATAATACTAACTTTTTTCCTTTATATGCTATCTCCAATACAACCACTCAATCGCATTACCCGTATCAAGAAATGGGTGTAAACAAAGTTTACACCAACAAATTAGAGTCTTCTACATTGGATCGAAACATTTAACAGATAACGGCCCACTAAAATTACGGTCTGAAGACGCCCATGACATCATGTGTAAAGCCAATTACTACATACACAAAATAAATAGGACGTAGTACGAGACAAACTCATGTAAATTGCAATTCCGAAACGCTGTCTTCAATTACGCAAACATCAGTCCGCCGAAAGTTTCACTCCGACGGACATTTGTCATTTCAACACGTTGCCGTTTTCAAGAAATTCTTGATCACTGGATTATTAAACAAATATTCCAATCACTATCAACTGTCACTATACATATGTTTGGGGAAGAATCAACAACATACGAGGTAAATAGTTTGCTGTCAATTACATGTGTTTGTTTTAATAATAATGTTCGGTCAAATGATTTACAGACGCCCCTTACGCAACTCGCAACTTGTCCCACACATTTACGCAAATTTGATAAAACTGGATAAAACCTGAAATAAATAATAGCCTACATAACAAATCCAGAGCGACGTTGTTGACATTGTTGTCTACTGACAGTACTGTGTAGAGAGCGTGTGTTTGTAAACAATGCAGACGACGTTTGGAAGCCAATACACAAAAAGTAGTTCCGGCAGTGTGTGACATGTCAGCCGTGTGAGATAGCTGTGTGAGACAGAAAAATCCCACATGGGCGTGGCTTTGGAAATAACATTGAAATGGACTCTGGGTATGCGAGAAAAGGATATTCCACCCGAGTGGCCAGAAAATGTTGTCAGAAACGAGCTTGCCGAGTTTCTGACGACATTTTCTGGCCACGACGGTGGAATATCCTTTTCTCGCATACCCATAGTTTCTCGCATACCCAAACTTTGTTTACACCCATTGTTGATACGGGTAATGCGATTGAGTGGTTGTATTGGAGATGGCATATAAAGAAAAAAAGTTAGTATTATACTATGGTGGTTCATTGATGGCGTACTATGGCTAAACATGATTCTGGACTTAGTAGGTATGCGAGAGTAAAAAGTATTCCAGATATACTCCGGTGTGTGACTAAGGATATTCCACCCTCGTGGTCAGAATATGTCGTCAGAAACTCGGCAAAGCCTCGTTTCTGACAACATATTCTGACCACTCGGGTGGAATATCCTTGTCACACACCGGAGTATATATGGAATACTCTTAGTCACACACCGGAGTATATATGGAATACTCTTAGTCCCACACCAGTGCATATGATGGCTACTTTTTCTCGCCCCTTTATATAACATATTTGCGAATCTTAAAATATTTATCTGACCCAGAATAAGACTCACCTTTTTATTCTCTGAGTTTATGCGACTTTTGATACGTCCAACGGCTTTGCCATATCAACAAATGGGTTAAAACAAAGTTTTCACCCACGAATTGGACGCTAATGCCAGTTCAGTGGATCTTTTAAAATTATTATCAAAGTAATCTTCAAGGCCATCACCATTCAGCCCTGAAAACGCCAAAATGTACGTCGCACATTGCTGACGTCATGAAACCTAAAAACGACGTCATAACGCTGTGACGTGATAATAAACACGTCAACAACCATTGAAAAACATAAACATGAAACGTATTAATTATTGTATGGTGTAATTGTAAGACACATTAGCCATACTATTGCGCTATTAGACAATTTGTCGTTGCTACATGTGAGACAAGCGCGTGTAGGGTGAGACAAGGAAATCTCACATGGGCGTGACTATGCGAATATCCTTGTCTCGGACACCTGGTGGGCGAGAAATATATATCCCGGTTCCACATAATGTACACACTATTTATCGTTCATTCCAATAATATTCCCTCAACTCATTGAGTCATCAGCAGGAATAGGATTCAAATGTGTAGTTGGCACATGTACTAATACAATCATATATATAGTAAACATGTATAACTTGTATGACTACTGAAATACGCTATGTGTCATACGAGAACGTGTGTGTTCCAATGTGTATGACCGTCATTCATTACCAGTGTAAGTGCACACCAGTACAGGCATCATGGCCATTTCCTAATACATGCAGGTATATTACTCCATCAGTTTCATATGAGAGGCACCCATTACGATATTGTATTTTGGTATAATGTTTTTCTACACCTATTGTTTCAAATTACCAAAACCAAAATGGATGTACGTTTGTAATCCAGTTGTAATAGTTCCGATATGCATATACCTGCATACCATTCGGATAACAGCATCATTATAGAGTTCATAATTTCCAAGTACATCGCTTAAATGTAATCTTTGCATTTCATTCCGTGCCGAAATAAATATTTGACAAATGTGGCTAAACGTATTTAAGACTTCTGAAAAGATGTATATGTCATCCAAGCTCATGTATATAATTATATAACTATATATACAAGCCAATATTAGTATGTATGTAGTCTTAAAAAGCCATCCCGGGGTATTGAAACATCAATCTAGTCCAGTTTAAGAAGTATGCACGTGTAGCCACACACACTCATAGGACCATCAATATACATATACATCCCCATGAATGATAACGTATCTCCATAACATATTATGCAATGTATCACAATGTTCATCTAAACAATATCACATAGCCTCTATCGAGACACATTACATTTTGGATTTTACTATGCAATTGAACTATTTTCTATATGTCATTCTAACTATTTACGCAGGCGGTAAGGATCAGGTGTGTGGAAGGTGTTTTCTGCCGCATTGTACCACATTTGTGAATTTTGCTGGCGCTTTGGTGTCATCGGAATATATACTTCTCTATTTGACAACAGGTAATTTCATTCTAATGATAAAAACTCTGTAATCATGTACCATGTACCAGAGACATGTATTCGAGTATATGTCATGAGCTAGCACACTTTGGTGTCATCGCAAGATGCGGGACCTCCTTGGGCTAAGTAATTTAACCTGTATTAAAAGTGTACATATAGATTCGTAAATATCACATCTCTTAATGGCAAAAGCGACCATGTTGATGGTCATCTTGAAACTGACAGTCATTGTGACACTGTATATGAATAGGTTGTTGGTGTATAAGTTTCAATAATTTTTAATTAGAAAAATAAATACAGCACATGTAGTGGTCAATGTAGAACTGATTACATCAGTGACTGCATGAATTACATATCGTTACCATGTATTGTATTTATTTTCCAATGTTTGAAACTCACAACCAAGAGTTAATTTAAATTATTTTCACATGTGGGAAGACATATGCGGGATGCTTAATCGGGGAGAAAGCCATGCATGTTTGAATAAGCACATCCATGTCATTCATCATACAATACTACATACTGCCTTGGCCAATGATCATTATGCTCGCTTAATTGTGAGAAGTGTGCATGTTTCCAATAATAACATTGTATTTATTGTCAACAGTCAATCCATTTTGGCAACACTTTGAAACAGTTCTTCAATACTCAAACTGATTGAAATACATCAGATTCCGTATTTGTCTTTGAAAATAAGCAGAATATCACACTCTATACATAACAATGTTAGTGTCGTTGAATTACTTAAAATATTATTGAACATCTGATCATTTTGGCGGCCATTTGGAATATATAAAATATATATTTATAGCATTGTATACCTGGATATGTATATGTTATCAAATGATTTGATTTGCATAAAATGCTGTTTATAACAACTACATACAGTAAATTATACAACAAAACAAGAACACTTTGGCGGCCATTTTGACTGTTCTGACAATTGTGGAAGGATATTGCATCACTATCTCCTGTATTTTCCATTTAGTTGTGAGGGAAAGTAATGTATGTGTGTTTCAACTTTATGAATGT
>CM055266.1:135367396-135396927 GCA_029237695.1 Conchocele bisecta
TTATGGAATAATTATGTGCGAAAGATAATTCCAGAGCCAAATCTTACTTTTTATTCCATGCGTGATAGTGTTACGAAATGGATACATATGTGTTGAGTAATTGATCGTAAATGTGTGTCTGTTGAAATCGCGTCGGCGTGTATCAAAGGTCAGATCGGCACGACCTTGTAACCTTTGATGTCTCGCCCTCCACTCGTCACAATCAGCAATGATTACAACCGCACGTGCATATTATGTACGACGTGATCGGATCAGTAATACAAAACCGCGAGATTGTAACGTAACAATCTTCTTATGAGACGATTATCATATTCTGCCAAAACATGGTTATTAGACAAAACTAATATTTTGGCAAACATGAGAGACAAGGGGGGGGGGGGGGGTGGGGGGGGGGGGGGTGGGGGGCGTAGCCCTAATCGTACCGGCTCCTTCGGGCCGACAATTACGTCCGGACCGATTGGCATTCTGAAATTTTTGATTTTGCAACCCTCCCCCTCCCCACCCGGCACGGTGGCAGAATGGAGAAACTCATGCAAACTGCTTAACCGGACGCACGGATGGACACACAGTCCAAACAATATAATACCTCCTGGCTCTAACATGAGACCGGGGATGGCGGGGGAGTAAAACAAACGATTCTGTATTCATTTTTGTAATCAAATATTTCAATTGCTGTCACAAATCCAGTATTGGCACTAAGGGGCGCACTTATTGCACTTATATTGCGCCTGAAAAATAAATACTCCAATACTCACAAATCTAAGAGTTCTTCGAAGTTTTCCGGCAGCCCCATTGTGTCAGTAATCTGGTAATAAAACCTACGTCATTTTATCTAAAAAAAATTGTCCTGCCCCTTCAGCACTGGTCTGTGTCACAGGTTCTTGAATAACGGTTCATATATCGGTGTTTTATGTGTTATTTCGGTATCACTGGTGGTTTGTGGGCATTGCTACCTATATACATGTACAATGTATGTCACCTCCCGTGAAGCGAGTTGCACGTATAACTAGAAGTATCCACGCAAATACACCGAAATACCCATATGACACCAGCATAATGACCATCTGTCCAAACACCTTCACTGACGAAGCTCCGCATTCTATCCGTCCGCAGTATTTGACAGGTGCGTGACGGCGTCCAGCTGATTACAAATCAAAATACAACAAGCGAATTACCCCACGCTAATTATAAATACACACTCGTGTGAAATCGGGTCAGAGCTTAGCAATCCGCGGATAATCCAGGCGACTGTGTCGTGAAAACGATACACAACAATCGGGTCAGCCAGTAGCACTCGATATCGCAAAATTGTACTAGTTTTCATGCACCCCCACCCCCCACCACCCCCCAAGTGATATTGATTGTATTGTAGATAGCTTGGAAATGATGTATTAAACTAAGAAAACAAAAGGTATATTTTGAAAATCGATCACGCATTCCATTTTATTTTTTTCAAATATAGTTTATCCCCATGTTAAATTCCCATATAATTTTATTTTCACAATAAAATCATGATTTCATTGATATACTTACTATATTTCATGATATACTATCTCGGTATCATCAACAGACCTTGCTACGTCAACGACGTTGTTTTATTGTGATAATGTGAAAAAATATTGTTTGATTTTAAAGGTACATGCCTACTCAGTAGGCACAAAATGCTCTTTATATCAGACATCATATGAAACATTTTCTGGCAAAATAAACATTCATTCACCATTACCCCACGTATGAATTGACATTATTATACATTTTATATCAGCCGAAAATGTCCACACTGATATCAGGGGCGATAACCGTGTTTCCTTAAAATATTAACGGACACTACTATTTATTCTCTGTATTTATTTTTTGATATGCAATATCATACTTTATAATCTATCGAAAATAAAAGTATGTTCAGGTAACGAATTTAATTAGTATAAATAATTAAAAAATATCATGCCTCATTTGCATATGAAAATAACCTGATACCACCGCGCGTCACTATCAGTAAAATAAATATTACTTTACGATTATATCTGTATATAGGGCATTCTTATTTTTTAGAACTGGTGGAATAGTTATACACTTATTTAATTCCTATAAAGAACAGTTTATGCCTACATGCCAAGTACTAGTATTTATTCAATTACCCGCCAATTACCATTGTCCTTCTGTATTTATATCCATCTAGAGTAATGAGTATTTTACTGTGCAAACTGATCAGGGCTTACTAGTCGCTGCATCACGTGTATGACCTCTTGTAATCCAACCTCGGGCATATGTGTATTGCATGGAATATCATGCCGCATTAATGATCATGGTGATTGTGATGCTTGTATTTTAACACTGTCGCGCCTAAGTAACTTGAATCGACTCAGAATTTGTGAATAAAGATCAAACTATCCACCATGTCCACAGTGCAGATACTGATGACACGATACATATGGTGGTTATATATTTGACATCGAGATATCGAGATGTTGACATAATTTATCCGTCGCAAGTATGTCGACTTAAATATCACTACATGTTGACATAATGTGAAACTATGTCGACATGTTGAGACTCAGTACGTTTTAATATTTGAGATCATTCGTTTCGCTTTGTCAGTTACCCTATGCCATCGGCCGTATTGTGAACAGTGTAGGCCATGTTCATAAATACTGCCCTTGTTTAGGGTAATGTTACCCGACATGCAAAGTCATCGAGCCAGTGCCGTCGTTAAATCAAAGTATTTACATTTAGGGGAATATTGTGGAGGGGAAATAATACATAATAGTCCTCTCAACAAAGGGCGGTATTTAATTTATTATACCGAATAATATTAATTATGAACATGATTAACGTCGGTATTTCAGAATCCCCTCTAATATTGCCCGCTGCGTTGTGAAGCGGACGACTCTGTAGAATATTTTGTATCACGTCATATGAAATTGACCAATGCAACGCCTAGGAATTGCAATTAGGTATATAATAATAATATACTATATAAATACCACAATCTACCAGATTAAAGGTACATGCCCACTCAGCAGGCACAAAATGTCTTTATATCAGAGACCTCATCTGAGACATTTTCTGACAAAATAAACATTCATTCACCATTACCATGATTACCCCACGATTGATTGGCATTATCATGCATTTTATATCGGACGTAACTTTCCACACTGATATCAGTTATTTTTGGATTTGAAATTATACTTTATAATCTATCGAAAATATTATTTGTTCAGGCAACGCATTTAATTAGTATAAATCATTAAAAAATACCATGCCTCATTTGCATATGAAAATAGCCTGATACAACAACGTGCGTCACTATCAGTAAAATAAATATTCTAAATTATTATATCTGTATAGCGGGCACTCGTACATTTTAGAACTGGTGGAATAGTGACACAATTATACACTTATTTAATTCCTATAAACATGATAAAGAATAGTTTGTGCTTACTGAGTGGACATTTACATTTAAATAGCCAATACAACATACAGACATGCCGTGTTCTACGTGCCTTCAAGACTGGTCACATATAAACACTGAACTACTGCGACGATTATCACGGATCTTGAAAGTTTACACCGAGACGATATACCACTCCGGATGTCGGCTCCACACTGGGTGTAAGAGCATTGCTTCTCGGACGCCCATTAGACGTGGCCCTTCAGTCTGGTGGGACCTATTTATCATGTTTATTCGAAATAACTGCTATAATTCTAACGGTTTACATCAGGAGTGTCAGATTAATAAATATGACTGTTCCGAGTTGAAGTGTTCGGGGAACTGGCCGGAATGACTCGGAAGAGGCCAGCAGTCGAAGATTTTACACACTTACGCGGCCCGTGCGCTTTACTTCATCGAAATCGGTGGAATAATAATAAATTGTAATAAAAATAATATGAGTCTATCTGATATCAGCTGCTTTTGCTGTTCATATATACGCTGCTTTTGCTGTTCATATATCCAAACAACAAACGTGGCCTATCGGCACACGAATGCCCCCGGCGGCAGATTAGAGAAACAGTGGCAAAGTTTATTAACCGGGCCATCAAAGTATACTTAACTTGATAAGTCAAATCGTGAAATCGGCTACTGATTTAGAGGACTCCACTATAATTCAGTCATGTGCATTTCAAAACATGTAAGTAAGTAAGTAAGTAAGTAAGTAAGTAAGTAAGTAAGTAAGTAAGTAAGTAAGTAAGTAAGTAAGTAATTTGTTTATTATAGTGACATGTGTTAAGCGAAACAGGGAATATGTACAATATAATATTGACGAAAACACCCGGCCCTATGGACCTATATGTCACTTTCAAATGTTAGGTAACAAATGTACGTGTAAATATACAATATAAAATAAATAATTAGCACCTAGTTAGAGCAGTATAGATCATGTATATGATTAAGTGTAGGTAAAGCTGTATGTGTACTTTGCACTCGTTCAATGTCGTGTCTTTAAGCGAATTAAAGAAGAAGAACAAAAAAGCAATATTTGCTGACGACAATTGGTGCCATGGCAAACGAGGCAACAGGTAGCCAATCTGAATTTTGGAAGACCATTGGTAGCATTGGCATTGGTCATGGTAAATCTAAAGGTATACCGATGGAGGTGGTACTTGATAATGGAGGCATTAGTAATGATGTTACTGTGGTGTTGGACAAGTGGAAACTTGATTTTAGTCATCTTGTAAACGCGGGACAATTTGCTGATATGTCAATTTATGTGAATGATCTGATCAACGCCACATCTGAACCTATGTTCAATGATAATGTGCCAAAACTTGTTTCAATAGTTTAAAAAGAAGGTGTGGTTTTTTTCCCGCCTGCTTTAGCAGAAGCGGGACATAGGTATAGCGTTTCCGTCGTCGGCGGCGGCGGCGGCGGCGTCAACATTTCACGTTAAGTTTTTGCGTTTAGGTCAGTTTCCAGAAACGATAACTCCTACGACCTCCATACTTGGTATACATCAACACTGTGGTGTAACCATCTCACACAGAGGGAACCCATGTGACCTTCACCTACTTTTCATGGTTCATTGACATACTTTTCACATGCATTCAACGTTAAGTTTTTGCGTTTAGCTCTGTTTCTAAGACTTAGCGCTCAGGTTAATTCATTGTAACTTCTGTTTCCCTCAATGGAATGCTTTAATATTCCATACATGCATTTGTAACAACATCTCGCATCATTCTACAGAAATCCCATTGTGCCCGCTAACCCCAAAGGTCCAGGTCACTGACTTGGAAATGTCCGTGTTTGGAAAAGTTAACGCTCGGTTTAATGCATTACAACTTCTGTTTCCCTTGATGGAATGCTTCGGTATACATCAACACTGTGGTGTAACCATCTCACACAGAGGGAGCTCATATGACCTTGACCTAGTTTTCATGGTTGATTGACCTACTTTTCACATGCATTCAACGTTAAGTTTTTGCGTTTAGCTCTGTTTCTAAAACTTAACGCTCGGGTTAATTCATTGAAACTTCTGTTTCCCTCAATGGAATGCTTTAATATTCCATACATGCATTTGTAACAACATCCCGCATCATTCTCCAGAAAGCCCATGGTGCCCGCAAACCGCAAAGGTCAAGGTCGCTGACTTAGAAATTTCCGTGTTTGGAAAAGTTAACGCTCAGTTTTAACGCTCAGTTTATGTTTTAATATGCCATATATGCATTTGTAACAACATCCCGCATCATTCTACAGAAAGCCCATGGTGCCCGCTAACCCCAAAGGTCAAAGTCATTGAATTAGAAATTTCCGTGTTTGGAAAAGTTAACGCTCAGTTTATGCTTTAATATTCCATATATGCATTTGTAACAACATCCCGCATCATTCTGCAGAAAGCGCATGGTGCCCGCTAACCCCAAAGATCAAGGTCACTGACTTACAAATTAACGCTCAGTTTATGCTTTAATATTCCATACATGCATTTGTAACAACATCCCGCATCATTCTACAGAAAGCCCATCATTCTACAGAAAGCCCATGGTGCCCGCTAACCCCAAAGGTCAAGGTCACTGACTTAGAAATTTCCGTGTTTGGAAAAGTTAACGCTCAATTTATGTATGCTTTAATATTCCATACATGCATTTGTAACAACATCCCGCATCATTCTACAGAAAGCCCATCATTCTACAGAAAGCCCATGGTGCCCGCTAACCCCAAAGGTCAAGGTCACTGACTTAGAAATTTACGTGTTTGGAAGAATTAACGCCCAGTTTATGCTTTAATATTCCATACATGCATTTGTAGTGCGCTCAACATCCCGCATAATTCTACAAAAAGCCCATGGTGCCCGCTAACCCAAAGGTCAAGGTCACTGACTTAGAAATTTAGTGTTTGGAAAAGTTAACGCTCAGTTTATGCTTTAATATTCCATACATGCATTTGTATCAACATCCCGCATCATTCTACAGAAAGCCCATGGTGCTCACTAACCCCAAGGTTATTACAAGCTCCATATATACTATCAAACTGCGCCAGGCGGGACATTTTGCTCCGCGGAGCTCTTGTCTTTATATATGATCAATATACCGTACGTTAGGTCTTATTCAGTTAACCATGTCTTATAGTGTAGATATTGTACTATATTCATGAATGATTGTGTCTATGTTTATCATGTGTTTTAGTGTACGGGTACGTCATAGTCATGATACACGCAGTAGGTTGTGCATGTGCGTTATAGAATGTATCAGATGCTGGTGTCACGAACACGTTAGATAACTGTATGTACATATTAACCATGTATTCATATTCATTTTTTTATGTGGCAAAACACATGTTTTATAGTGAGTGTAGTCTCTTGTAATTCTTATAGAATGGCGATGTACTATTTTAATGTATCTATATTGTATTATCTTATGTGTGTACATTGATGAGACTTTAATAAGCACATATATATACAATTATATCAGGAAGAGTTTGTGGGCTCGTGTTAATCAACCAATGAACGATTGAAAGACGAAAGGAGTCACCAAACAAGACAGTATCGAGTATTATATTCAATGGTAGCTATTTACCATTCCCGCTTTGTGATCACTGCTGATTCCCATTTCGTCTGAAGATTAGTACATATACAGACACGTTCACCTTTGCATGTGCTTATAATGCAATTATATAGAGTGCATACTTGCGAAATGTGTTTTATTTTTGCTTGTCAGCGGAATTAAATTTAATCTTCATTTATTTTTCAAGGGTACACTGATAGTATCAGCTTTTAGTTCGTCACGTTCGCTCAGGTATTGATATTATTACGAAATAAACAGTTGTATAGATCACATTATATATTAATACATTCAACACTTTCGATGTAAATATCTTCGAAATCATTAGTAATGTTCTCTGGCTTATATGTACGTAATGTTTCTAAGTATAACCTTAGATGGCATACTCAATTGCAGTGGCTATCTAAACCGAACACCAAGACAACATCTGTGATCCTATTTTTGATGGGTTTCACCTCCATTAAATCACAAATTGTAATGTATGTGCATGATCGTAAAACACGAGTATATACCAGAATGGTCATAAACCTGACTTACACTGAAATATCTCTAAACCGGACACCCTGGGCACCTCCCAGGGTGTCTGGTTTAGAGAGGTTTCACTGTATTTCTTTTTTTTACAGCGTAGACCCTCGCTAAACCGGACGCGCAGGCAGTCTGTGTATCCTTAATGTTTATGAGTTTCTTTGGTACATATTTATTACGAAAATGCATTTTCAAGTTCGCAAAGCACAGCCGCATACCTTGGCATAGTCATATGTCTGATTTACAATGGAACATCTCTAAACCGGACACCCTCCCAGGTTGTCCTGTTTAGAGAGGTTCCACTGTATTTATTTCTCCAAGACCTAAATTATTTATTTTACCAATACTTCTATCACATTATATTAACGAAAGTGGGTGGGATACATTTCTTTGAGCACTGTTCGTCCGAATGTACGAGGAGACACTCCGCGTACAGTGGAACCTCTCTAAACCGGACACACTGGGAGGCCCCCAGGGTGTCCAGTTTAGAGATGTTCCATTGTAAATCAGACACATGACTGCCAATGTATGCGGCAGTACTTTGCGAACTGGAACAGCCATTTTCATCATAAATATGCACCAATGAAACCCATAAAAGTAAGGTTAGACAGACTGCCTGCGCGTCCGGTTTAGAGAGGTTTTACTGTTCTTCTCAATGTCTACTTTCACTCGGGAACTGGTAGAGCTGTCGGCTGAAAGTCACATTGAAATTGATCAAGGTTAAACACAATCAAGTAAACGAACCTGTGTATATCCAAGACGTTTCACACTGTGGCGGTGTAAGCACGTTGAACGTGTGCAACATTCGATCATTCACATTTCAATACAAGTTTAGTATTATTCTCATTATACTTGCAACTGCTTGTTCATCGCCTGTTCATTTGCACCAATAGGCTGAATGGAATCGAACAATGAAACGTTGAAACACAAACAAGGCACATACCAAACAACAGATTTATTCCTCTACGCTTTGTTTTCATAATTATGTATAATTATTCATGCAACTGAACATAATACAGGTAACAAACATTACACGGCGTGCAAAATACGTATTTGACCTTTTTTGTGTGCTCCCACTTTTAATTTGCTGTCTATGTTAAGTGTCTTTTATGTCGACGTATATATATGAAATCCATGTAACGAGATAATGTGAGAGGTGCGTAGGCTTAACTCGCGATAATAATGACTTACCGTCTAAAACGAGATAAAGTGGATGCGCTCCGGCACGAAGTCCGGACAAAAAAACTTGACAGTACCCCCACCCCCCCCCCCCCAGTGCCAGTGATTTATATTTCAAGGTATACTATGTTTCTCACACGTCAAAGTGCATGTAATACATGCTATCATTTTATCTAATTATAGGCGAATAGTAAGAGGGCTGAGAACGGAAAACAAATAAGTCAAAGCTGATTTTGTTTTCATGAAATGTTCAGAATATCAGTCCGTCCGTCCGTCCGAGCAAACGAGAGCTACATTGTGAGGTTAACCACACAATGATAGACTTGTTAAGAGATGCTTATTCCGTTTTTAACCCCGTTTTGAATTGCTCTTGTGGGGTTATTTTGTCTTGTTTTTATGCCAAAGTGATAAGTATTCACAAGCACATGTATGAATGTCAGAAGTTCATGGTCATATTCAGGGAAGTGTTGATGTGTGGCATTTGTCTAGAAGTATGATGTATTGAAATATTAAAGTAATCCATCAAGGGATATAGAAGATATGACAGAAATGAGAAGCTCCGGCGAACGTCTTAATGTGGGTAAAAGATCAAAGTTGTCATGGTCAATGTCGGATTAAGGGCAGCATGGATGTGTGACATTTGTCCACAAGTATACTGTGTTGAAATATTTAAGTAATCCTTCAAGGGATATAGAAGTTATAACAGAATTTCGAAATTCCGGCGAACTTCTTAATGTGCCGGACACACAGTCTAAACACTATATGCCTCCGGCTCTACCGAGACAGGGGGCAAAACACGTCCACCTACGAACACGTCGATGAACACATCGATTCCCCTCCATGTAACAAATACTCCCAGTTTCACCCAATACTGATCTGTGTGTACTGATCTCAAGGGAACGGCTGTCAAACATGCCATCAGTTCAGTATATCATCATGATCACGGTCCTGTGGAATTACCAGGGGAGATGTCAGTTCAAACCGCCAGTTGTGTCATCATCTATCTGGGCCAGGAGAGAGAGAGAGAGAGACTAGAGAGAGACTAGAGAGAGAGAGAAGAGAGAGAGAGAGAGAGATAGAGAGACTAGAGAGAGAGAGAGAGAGAGACTAGAGAGAGAGAGAGAGAGAGAGAGAGAGAGAGAGAGAGAGAGAGAGATATAACTCGTGATACCTGACCAAGGTGTGACCAGGCTTGATCCTGTTCAGACTACACTACGCATGCGGCTTGTACACTGTTCATAATGTTGCTCCTGATCAGCGTGTTCATTTACGGATCTGGAGCTTCACTGGCCTTACGTACACTGTAAAAAATGACGTTCCCAAATTGCACATTGTTACATATTAAAACACCATTTCTGTTACACTTTTAAAACATGTTTCAAAACAGCACGTGTAAGGTGTTTTGCTATGGAACACGTTTGACGTCTCACGTGTTTTGCTTTGCAACACCAACAGTTTGTCCAGAAAACACAAGATGTTTAGTTATGGAACGTCTAGGACGTTTCAGGTGTTTTGCTTTGGAACACCAACAGTTTGGTTAGAAAACACCAGGTGTTTTGTTATCGAACGTCTCGGACGTCTCGGGTGTTTTGCTTTGAAACACCAACAGTTTGGTTAGAAAACACCAGGTGTTTTATATGGAACGTCTCGGACGTCTCATGTGTTTTGCTTTGGAACACCAACAGTTTGGTTAGAACACACCAGGTGTTTTATATGGAACGTCTAGGACGTTTCAGGTGTTTTGGTTTGGAACATGTAACATGTTTAAAAACAAAACATGAAGGATGTTTCAAAGCAAAACACCTCTCTTGTTACATTTTTAGCCTACACGCGTAACATGTTTTGCTTTAAAAAACACACAATCGTACAAGGTGTTTTGCTATGGAACACCTCCCAAGATAACATAAACAAGAAATGCGTCTATCGAACGCGAATGCAATCCTAGTATCGTCACATAACTTCAATTAAGCCACTTTACGCAGGGCCATGATGAAAATCCTTTTATTTTTATATTTTTTTTTATATTATATAATTGCTAATCCCCTTTAATAATATGAGCCGCGTCGTGAGAAAACATGTCTTCGGGAAATTTTTGGTCAAATTGACATTGTGTTACTATGACAATGGTATTTGTCTTATGAATTGAATGCTTTTTATTTGATCATGATAATCGGTGGGTGGCAGGTGGGAGCATGCGATGGGTAATTTAACGATCGGGGTTCATCCTTACCGGAATCACGACTGGAGACCTGGTTTGGCCCTCACATACGTCTTTGGCATTTTGTATGTGACAGTTGAATCTGGTTATACCCCTTATAAGAGTAATCCTACCGGTATTGCTTTTAAATATGGGAAGGGGCCAAGTGACTTTGGTGCAGTATGGACCTGGCACCAGGTCAGGTTATTCTAATTTCAGGGCTGAATATGTTGTATCTCGATGTAAATATTCCGTTCTGATTTTGGGATTTTCCCCCCATTGCAGCAGGTTAAAACGGGATCGAACCTGTTTGCCCGGCCTTACATGACCTTAGCTGTTGATAGACCGTTAAACACCAATAAACAAACAAACAAACGAACAAACAAACAAATTGATTATGATATCTGCAATATTCATTAAGATATTATATTTTATACAACACCACTATTCAAGTCGTTTGAGCAAATATGACGTCACGTAAAAGCGACGTCAAACGACGCTACAGTAACAACGTATCTACCGGTACACATACAGTATACGCCAACATTTACAACAGTTTGCAAGTTGACAAACTAGAAGCATGTTTGGCATTGCATAATGAATGTATAGACGGATGAGCTTGAGTCCTTTAGTAATACATGAAAATGAAAAGGACAAAGACAAACCGGCAAGTTCATGTACCAGCAGGTATAAACGTGCGCGGGTACGGCGGATTAGGTATGCTGATTTCTTCTTGTTGACGTCCTGTTTACTGATCGTTTTGATAGTTGTTCTAATGCACTCTAACTATCACGCAATCTGATGGTCATACATTATAGGTATGTCATTGTTGATGAACTGTCGCAAATTATTTCAATATGTATTCCTACGCCAATACTAAGTTTTCGGTCGGTCAATTTACTCTGCCACATAATGACCGACCAAAACATGGGGTAACTCATATAAAATGACCCAAGTGGTATAATTCTGGTATTATTGTGAAAGACACATATGGCTTGCATATGAAAAGTCCTGGCCCGAAACGTCCTGGTGACCTGGTCTGAAAGTTGCATGGTGCGAAGCGTACGGTAAAAAAAAATACAAATATATCACCGTTGATCACGATTCATATGCTTTGGCAGTAATAGATCGTTCACACAAAGAAAAAGTATGTATCCTGTGTAATCTTGCATCTCAAATAGTAGTATATCATGATTAGACGAGTTATCACAATATGTATCAACAACAGCAAAGGCAATTATAATTCTAACAACAAATTTATTGCTTTTATTATTGAAAAATAATGAAATCAGCAACATAAACGTATGTACATTCATGCAAAAATCGGTAATATCTTGTAATTGTGTTGGAACTATTTTCTTCGTAGAAAATATTATTTGTGTGATCCGTCCGGTATGAACTGCTCAACCAGTCTGCAATCCGGTACGATTTTCCAACGAGACTCGATAAAGTTTGCAAAACAGTAAATGAGTGCATTAGAAATAGGTTAACCGCATTGTAATTTTGAAATTTGAGGTGTATATCAGAAAATGATAGGTCGGAAAACATGTTTAAACAGATTGTCCGACCTATCATTAGCCAGGTTTTTGAAGAAAAAAATCCAGGCTACTGGATTGGCGGCGGGCGGCGGGCGGGCGGGGGCGGGCGGGCGGGCGGGCGTGGGCGCGTGGGTTTTCGAGATTAGTGGTGGGTGGCGTCCACAATCAATCTGTTAACCTTTTTTGAAAAAAAAAATGGCGGTCGGGGCGGCGGGCGGGGCGGACGGGCGTGCGCGCGCGCCGTCCATATGATAAACTTATTTCGTATTTGTTCCATTTTCTTTTTGTTGTTACTGTACCACCTAGGACCACCAAACTTTCACAGCTTCATAATCAAGGTGCCCACCACATATCACTATCCAACATGTTATTTTTTAGCAGGTTTTTGAAAAAAAAATCCAGGCTATTGGATTGCTAAAACCGGGCGGGCGGCGCGGGCGGGCGGCGGGCTGCGTCCACAATCAAGTTAAGTTTTCGTGTTTGAGTCCATTTTCTTGTACTGTACCACCTAGACCAAACTTTCACAACTTCATAATCAAAGGTGCCCACCACATATCACATCCAACTGTTACTTTTTTTTAACTTGACCCATTTTTTTCTGCGTAGTCGACTTAGCCATTTTCAATGTTAAGTTTTCGTGTTTTATACCATTTACTTTGTTACTGTACCACCAGACCACCAAACTTCACACTCATAATAAAGGGTGCCCACCACATATTACTATCCAACATTTTACTCTTTTTTTTTAACTTGACCCATTTTTTCCGCGTAGTCGACTTAGCCATTTTCAATGTTAAGTTTTTGCGTTTACAATGTTAAGTTTTCGTGTTTAAGTCCATTTCTTTGGTACTGTACCACCTAGGACCACCAAATTTTCACCGCTTCATAATCAAGGGGTGCCCACCACATGTCACTATCCAACATGTTACTTTTTTTTTAACTTGACCCATTTTTTTCCGCGCAGTCGACTTAGCCATTTTCAATGTTAAGTTTTCGCGTTTACAATGTTAAGTTTTCGTGTTTAAGTCCATTTCTTTGGTACTGTACCACCTAGGACCACCAAACTTTCACAGCTTCATAATCAAGGGGTGCCCACCACATATCACTATCCAACATGTTACTTTTTTTTTAATTTCACCCACTTTTTCCGCGCAGTCGACTTAGTCATTTTCAATGTTAAGTTTTCGCGTTTACAATGTTAAGTTTTCATGTTTAAGTCCATTTGTTTGGTACTGTACCACCTAGGACCACCAAACTTTCACAGCTTCATAATCAAGGGATGCCCACCACATATCACTATCCAACATGTTACTTTTTTTTTAACTTGACCCATTTTTTCCGCGCAGTCGACTTAGCCATTTTCAATGTTAAGTTTTCTCATTTACAATGTTAAGTTTTCGTGTTTAAGTCCATTTATTTCTTTGGTACTGTACCACCTAGGACCACCAAACTTTCACAGCTTCATAACCCAGGGGTGCCTACCACATACAACTATCCAACATGTGACCATTTTTTTACCTTCACCTATTATTTCTACGTAATTGACTTACCCATTTTCAACGTTAACTTTTTAACGTACGTCTGGTTTAAAGTTTTTTGGTTAAAACTTTTTCGTTGTACTATATCTCTGCAACTGCTTCGCCCATTACCTTGAAACTTCACATGGGTGTTTATCATCATCCATATTTTCATTCTAACCCCCAACCATGCGGCCCCTGTGCCCAATGTCAAGGTCAAATTACTTTGAATTTTTTTGTTAAAGTTTTTTCGTGTACTATATCTGTGCAACTGCTTCACCCATTACCTTGATACTTCACATGGGTGTTTATCATCATTGTCGCACCCGCTTGCGGAAAGCACGATATCGTCGGCATTTTGGAATACGTCCGTCCTTCCGTCCGTGTCTGGTTAAAGTTTTTTCGTTAAAGTTTTTCCATCTACTATATCTATTTTTTTAGTGTCCATGCCTCGCAGGCGCGACATGCAGGCCACGGCCATCTAGTCTACAAAAAGTGGGTATAATTATGTTATCCAAGTGTCTATGCTTGGAAAAAACCTGGCCTTCGTGGCTTTGCCTCGTTTCTTGTTTTTAACTTGACCCATTTTTTCCGCGCAATCGACTTAGCCATTTTCAATGTTAAGTTTTCGCGTTTTCAATGTTAAGTTTTCGTGTTTAAGTCCATTTCTTTGTTACTGTACCACCTAGGACCACCAAACTTTCACAGCTTCATAATCAAGGGGTGCCCACCACATATCACTATCCAACATGTTACTTATTTTTGAACTTGACCCATTTTTTCCGCGCAGTCGACTTAGCCATTTTCAATGTTAACTTTTCGCGTTTACAATGTTAAGTTTTCATGTTTAAGTCCATTTCTTTGGTACTGTACCACCTAGGACCACCAAACTTTCACAGCTTCATAACCAAGGGGTGCCTACCACATACAACTATCCAATATGTGACCATTTTTTTACCTTCACCTATTATTTCTACGTAATTGACTTAGCCATTTTCAACGTTAACCTTTTTAACGTACGTCTGGTTAAATTAAATTTTTTGGTTAAGACTTTTTTGTTTATACTATATCTCTGCAACTACTTCGCCCATTACCTTGAAACTTCACATGGGTGTTTATCATCGTCCATATTTTCACTCTAACCCCCAACCTTGCGGCCCCTGTGTGCAATGTCAAGGTCAAATTACTTTGAATTTATTTGTTAAAGTTTTTTCGTGTACTATATCTCTGCAACTGCTTCACCCATTACCTTGATACTTCACATGGGTGTTTATCATCATTGTCGCACCCGCTTGCGGAAAGCGCGATATCGTCGGCATTTTGGCATACGTCCGTCCGTCCGTCCGTCCGTACGTCCGTGTGTCCGGTTAAAGTTTTTTCGTTAAAGTTTTTCCATCTACTATATCCATTTTGTTAGTGTCCATGCCTCGCCCCAAGGCGCGACATGCAGGCCACGGCCATCTAGTCTACAAAAAGTGGGTATAATTATGTTATCCAAGTGTCCATGCTTGGAAAAAACCTGGCCTTCGTGGCTTTGCCTCGTTTCTTGTTTTCTGATATACGCCGCAAATTTCAAAATTACAATACTGTTAACCCTATAATTGTAGAAAACCACCTACATTTGAATGTGACAAGCCTTAACTTACACTATCGGTATTCCAATATGTAGACACACTCTGCATAAATCTGCATTCATGTATGTATACAACAATGTGTTTCGTACATTCATGTATACATGTATACAGCAATGTGTTACGTACATTCATGTATACAACAATGTGTTACATCATATTTATGCAAGTCTTGGTTTGCAGATGTTGTTCTTTGGAAAACGATTTAATTCGTATTGGCAATACTATCTGCACGGGGAAATGAACTTTCGACACATGCGCAATATAATATATCAACTTAGGTTTAAAAACGTGTTTACTGATGGGGGGGGGTGGGGGGAGGGGGGAGGGGGGGAGGGGGGGGGGGCTGGTTAGTGCCGACGGTCGGTTAGACCAGACCCCGCTCTAACATTTTTGCAGACATGTGTTACCGCAATATCAGCTTGGTACACCGCCTTGTGTTTGTTTTGGGAGTGTTACGGTAGCATTTGGTCATTTGGAGAGTCAACTCGCCTTGCAGTGAGCGAGTATCGTAGCCTATTGTTCTGAAACAAGCAACTAAACTTCGAAGTCAGAGTGCAACATGCAAATCTCAGCGGAAATTAAATTACTTCAGCTAAGTTCACGACGTCATAATCTTGTGACGTCGCCATACTCCCGAAGACAGGTTTTCTCGCGACGCGGCTCATATAACCCATTAAAACAAACCTGAGATTACACCACTTTACTGCTCACAATTCCAAAGACAGGTACAAGTATCAGTGCTTTATCTACCAGTGTGTCGTATGACAAATACACACAATTTTGTGGTATTTGACACACTACAATTTTATATATTTATGGTTTTTACTAGTACTAGCCTCATAATAAAATATGTGGATTTTGAAATAAACAAGCTGATTAATTGCTACACTGTGTCACAATGTTATCACATTCCGATAGTTTGGTAAAACGTTATTCCGAATATAGTAAAAATGTGTAAAATCCTCTGACCCTGCTGATGGAATAGCTGTCATATTTACTAAATTAACAGTTAAACGAAGAAACTAACCTGCAATGATGTTACTGGATAGTTCTACTTCAAGCTTAATACCAATTTTGCTATGCTGATCCAGTATGCTGCTCGCCATTTTGTTTCCACTACCAGATGCGCAGCATTAGCCGAAACAAATGTGACGTTGCAAACACGCATGTGATGTCATACATCACACAATTTACGTCACTTACTGACGTCAGAACGTTATGACATTTAACCTGCACAACCGGCTTTGACCTGCGTTGAATATTCAGGAAAGTTTGACTGAATATGAAGATGGTAATGGCATATAAATTTGTTTGGTACGCAGACTTTTTCGTTTAGAGATTTGTTCTGAGTAATTCCACAAGGCGTGCTTGATTGGAACGACCTCTAAAACGCCTGCTGTTTTCTTCTATCACGCCTTCACGCCTTCGACGTTGCCACATTGTATGGTGTTGTAAAGCAAAACGCCACCGTTCTAAAACAAAACGACTCTACAATTGTAAACACCATGAAAACAATGGTGTTTTGAAAATGCACGGCAGATGATATTTGGTGTTTTATTTTAGAACACGAACAACGTCTTAGACGTTCCGATTTTTTACAGTGTACAGACATCATCCCCTTTTTGTCTGCGGAGTCGTAATACTTATTAATCTGGTAAATAATCTCTCATCGTCGATAGTCAATATAGTTAGGTG
Source organism: Conchocele bisecta (assembly GCA_029237695.1). Lineage (NCBI taxonomy): Eukaryota > Metazoa > Mollusca > Bivalvia > Lucinida > Thyasiridae > Conchocele > Conchocele bisecta. The sequence goes on from CM055266.1 coordinate 135,384,678, forward strand.
GCATAGTGAAATTACCTTTATCTGACTGATAAAAGCACCATATTTGGCACAAGGCTCCCTTAGGGCCTATTAATTAATGTTAGCCTAGGAGCCCTCCAGAGATTTTAATGTAAAGCACCAAAATCCAAGATGGCCGCCATATATAATAATAATCATAATCATAAAGTTTTTGTTTGCGCCGAATATCCACCCGACTGTGCGCTCAATGTACTTATGCCCCCATGACGGAATGTCAGTGGTGCAGTATGTTTGTACCTGTCTGTGGGTGCGTGCGTCCGTGTGTGTGTCCGTCCGTCCGTCACACGTTTGGTTCACCTTTTTTTAAAAGTATTATTTTCAGCGACTGCAACACCCACTGCAATACACACAGCCACCAAACTTGCACAACATATTTGCCTAGTGGTGTACTACAAAACTAATATGTAGTATGTGACCTTGATTTGACAGTGACCTACTTTTTCCACGTTATTGACTTAACCGTTTTTCGAGAAAAAGCTGTCAATGGGGGCATTGCTGTGTCTTACAGACACAATTTTGAATATGAAATTAAAGATGTCCAAGGCAGTCACTTATTAGAACATCTACAGTAATTTAAATGGTACAGACAAAACTCATTTTTCAAGCAAGTAACTGCTGTAATGCTTTATTAATAGGTATCTGGGTAGTTCTACTTGCACCTTAATATCTTACACCACCGAGGCTAGACCATTGCATGGTGTTGAGTTGGAATGCAATGTGTTTATAACAACAGCCATAGTACTTACATTATTATGTGACATTATTATGTGATGTCTCTTGCAGGAACACACAGTTTGCAATGTTCTATGGAGTACATTTGCACTTGCAAAGTGGTGAGCAGTCCGGATTTGCTTTGCCACATTTGCAGTTTGAGCAGTACCCTTTGCAGAAGCATTTGATCAGCTCCCTGCACGATTTGGAAATCTCTGGAATTGTCCCCCAAACTGGTAGTTACGACTCTGATACCTTGGTCCGGGCAACATTATGTGAAGAAGGAACCACTAGCTGTGTTTGTGTGCTTGTCGTCCATATTCCTGCTTGATACACTGCGCGTCGGACATGCTGGAGTAGCCATCGTTGGTGGGTGGAAGTTTTTCCATTGCTCGATTCCTCTGGCAGAAGAGTTATCTTCGTGTCTCGTTGACAGCTCAAAGGACTTGTTTTGTCATATATGATAACAGTCAGTCTCTCGAGCTTCTGGAAAGGGTCGTCGTCGAGATCCAGCCGCTGGAAGGGGTGACCTGCCAGATACACAAATGTCTCTGTGACGTCTTCATAGGCCTTCCAGGCCTGCCAAGCAGCCTTCTTGCCCTTGCCATTGAAGGCAGACGTTGTGTCACTACCTGAAAATGCGTGGAACACAGGCAATTCTCGTGATTGTGACTCCCCCAGGCTAGCACAGATAAAGTTGATGTGGTAAAACCTATAATTCTTGCCCATGCCAAAGGCCACCCAGATGTCGGCCAAGGGTTGAGTCGCAATGATATCATGGAATGTGCCTGCAAGGATGACTACAACATCTGTATCCACTGTACGCACTTGAATAGTCTTTTCTCCATGGTCCAGTGCATGCAGTACCTGAACCACGATCATGGTGTCCGCCTGTTCATGATTGCAGTTTTGCATGGGGATGCTGGTTCCAATAGATGTCACAGATTGCCCTGATGTGACATATACAGCTTTGGCTGGTGGCCAGTTGAACTTTTCAACCTTGGAAGTCAAAAAGGAAAACAGCTCCTTCTTGTTGTCTGGGTCACGGAGGAATTCCACGGAGGAAGTTTTGTATCGCCCGACACTTTACTGCGCACGCCCTTGCCTCTCTTTTCCTGGGTAGATTCCTTTAAACTGTCTGGCATGTATGTGTCCCACACAACATCCAACCATGTGGCAGCATATAGCTGCTTCTCTAGGTATGGTATGAAAACCCTGTCTGCATACTCGTGGAAGGAGCTGACGCTGGTAGTGGGCAGTCAGTGAACGATGACAGCACCATCCAGGACCTTGCAGTCGTAAGTCGATGGTGGCTCTGATTGCCCGGGCTGCTCAAGACATTGCAGCAAGACAGACTTCGTGTTTGGAAGATGAAGCTTGCCAAAGTATGAGAGGGAAGGAGGGAAGGACTGTGTCTCATGTGCAAAACTCGGCCAAGTCACCTTCACGGTTCTGCATGGATATGTATAGCTGGCCAAAGAGTGCAATATTGTTCTGAAGCACTTTGATCTTCTTCCCCTGCTTAGATGTTGCCTTGTGTTGAGGTTTCCTGAAGAGTGCCAGAGAATTCCTCTTGATTGGGATAGAATGGCTGTGCACATTCTTGACGAATTCCTGGTACTGGTTCTTGCCTATATCCTCAGGGTATTATCCAAGAATGGGTTTCCCATACTTCTGATGGTTTCGGAGAGGCTGGTAACCTGTCGCTGGAAGGTCTTCTGTGTTGAGAGACCCTGCTCGTGGTGCTGGACGTTCTTGGGGATTTCTGTGTCATCCTCAGAAATGTATTCAGCAATCTGGCCGTCTCTGGCACCGGGAGCATCCACCGTCGAAAGGCAACAGGCTTTTCTGTAAGACCAAAAGCACGGCTCGAACCTTTCACAATATTGTGCTCCTGCTCATGAGCCTGGTCAAATGGGATCGTAGAGAACTTGTTGGTGGTCTTGGAAATGAGAACACTTTTCAAACTCATACTTGATAGTGTCGGCAAGAGAATGAACGATTATTTAATATAGGGAGACCTATTTTTGTTCGTCCATTCTTTAGATATGATATTTTCGTGCAAAATAAACATTCATTTACCATTACCGGACGTGTTAATTGACATTATTATACTGTTTATACACAACTTGAATTGCCACTTTGATATCATGGGCAATAACCGTGATTCCTTAAATTGGTAACGAAAACACATTCTCTCTATTTATTTGTTGTGTACAATGATGGTTTCGACATACGTTAAACGGATGATTCAAATATATTTATATTTATCATATATTTAATGATGATTCAAATAAGTAGTGGAGTTTTATATGGAAAACAAAGCTTAGTCCGATGATTATGTCCGGTCCCTAAATTATGTTCGCTCATTTATAAATGCACGCACGCATGGTACGGCTGTACTCAAATACACACACTACATAGTGGATATCCATCGATATTTTATTGCCAGAGACGTTACCGCGGTTTATTTGATGTCGATATCTATATCAGTGAAATACTGCGATGTGATAGAGAATAGTAGGTTAGTGCCGTGAATGGGAAAAATATCTGGTAAGGCTTAGGAAACTGGATGGGCGAGCTCTGCCGAGCACATCCCGTTTCCGTGCCGCGCCAGATATTGTTCACATTCACGGCACTAACTTACTATTCTATTTATCCCGTCAATACCTACAAATGGCTTTAAAATGCAAAAAAGTAACCACAATCACCGCATATATTCATGCGCGGTGATTAGGTCGTATTGACAGGATATCAAAAATGTTTCACGGCACCGTGTTTCACGGCACATACGCACTGTGTTGAGGGGATCAACATGATAAATACGACAACTTCCATATCGCTTAATGTTGAGATGTACCTGTCATACTTTTAGCTGTAAATAATGTATTGTAACAATCATGCAGACTTTTTATTTTTGTCGAGTCATATAACGGAAAACTCGCGCGTTTGTTTGTGTGTGCTTCTGTCCATCAGAAAATTGGGTTTGTTTTGTTTACCCGTTTGGCGGGTTAATCAATGGCTGTAGCCACCAAATTTGAATTCATTTCGCACGTGTGTAATTTTAACAAACTCGCGGGTTTGTATGTTTATGTAGCTACGCTGGATGCACACTTTAACAGTCGTAGATTCAGAAGACAATAACAATTTATGTTCAGGAGTCACTGAGCATGCTGAGAAGGTGAATCAGATTGTTGGTGTTCATTAATTTTAGGTGCACCAAATCTCTTCGCCACCTCTCCCTTCTACTCGGCTCTTACGAGCAACAGGGGATACCATTCACATCGATGAAGAATTACAGACTGAATGAATATTGCACAATAAAATTGACCAACCCCACATACACAACACTTTTATTGACCAACCGTAAACAAAAGCAAATACATTTGCATTCTTCAATATATTGCGCAGACCGTCAATATCGCCCACAAACGGTCAATTTTATTGAGGGGAATATTATGGAATATTACGTGCTACCCAGTGGTTTACTGTGATTCTAGAGGGATTTATTTCCTTGAAGGAAATATTTCCTCTCAGATGTTCGCGAGACGTAATTGACGTCATGTTTTGACGTCATTTCCGCCGAAGAAACAATTCATACGCTAACGTCAAAATTGTTAATTGTGACAACGTTATAAGCTGGTCTAAGGGCAAATTTTTTTCGAGGAGCATGTAATATACCATTTTGAAATACGGGATTTATTTCCCCTGGCCTGCTCCGCACTCGTTTCTTTATCGGATGTCTCGGGAAATAAATCCCGTATTTCAAAATGGTAGTGGAATAAATTATATTTATCTCCCCGAGGACGCAATATCTCCCGGGGCGATAGCCAAAGGGGATATTGTTTTTGAGGGGAGGTAATCCACAATATTTCCCTCAACCAAGGGCGGTATTTATTTTATTTAATTATGCCGAAAACAAATATGACATCGTCATCGGCCAGGAACAAATGTAACTTATGCAAGAAAATAAATTTGAAACCACCCGGCCATGTTCAGTTTATTTTAAGGTAATAAAGTAGACTTACTTATTATACTGCTTTGCGTTCAGTAATTCAATAAGTTTTGCAACATTTCGCATTGTTTAGTTAGCAGAAAGCCAACTATAATTTAAAAACTTATGCAACCTGTGCGATTAGAAACCGCTACCACGACGACGACAACCTCGTGTAACGCAAATATCGTCGGCATTACCACTGCGCCACGACGTCTCGGGAATTTTAGGCTAACGCGAGGTTGATATTGTAATTTATCTCAACACAGTTTCGTGAAACACGGTGCCGTGAGACATATTTGATATCTTGTCAAAAGACATAATCACAATTCATACGCGGTCACAAAAATGGGTAGTGTTGACCAGTGGCAGTGTTGGTTGATCAGACTGGTGAAAATGGGACTGTTCACAGTGTGCCGGTTAAATTTCGCAAATAAAAACGTTATCGCCGGAAAATAGAATTGTTAGAATTAAGTTCATGCTATTTTCTGGATGTCAAATCAATTTCCATTATCCAATATCCAATATCCAATTTCCAATATCCAATCGTTTGCTCTGTACCCCATTATGTGCGTCATTCAGACATGACTGACGTCATAATTATAAGTACGTCAATAAGTCTACGTCATTAAAATAAAAATGGCTGCTCCCAGTCATTCCAGTCGGGTATAAACGAATAAAATTGTTGTTTGCCGTGTTGATTATTATTCGCAATCGCAGATCGCTATCCTTGCAGAACTTGCTCCGAATGAAAATGGATGTGTCCGGTGAATTTTGAGAGTATATTTCGTTGAAAAGAAGCTGTAATTTCACATTGTCGGTGACAAAATATAAACCATTCTTTATCGAACTATGTTCTGAGCGCCAAAGTGTGTTTGATGCAATTCGGTTCTAATTTATCTCCTTTTGAAGGCTAAATGAATTAAGTTGATTTAAATGCTGTTTTAGAAGTTTGACGGGATAAATAGAATATGGTCGAGACGCCAGTTTTCGGGTTAGTCGGAGATTTCGGGGTATTCACATATTTTGTAATTTATAGACATGTGTGCAGCCGCGATGTGCTTTACGTCTGGTGATTAAAACTGTACGTACATTAAGTCCTTTAAAAATGTCTGAGTCCGCCATTAATCTGCTCTTTAATATTGTTAAAATCATAAACAATAGAAAAGTTTCGAGTTTTCCTTCACTGTGACACTTTCGGAACATACCTCGAAAACTCCAACCATAAATAGAGGATCTCAAACTAGTTTCCATTGATATGAGATTTATGAAACGAGTCACGCACCGAGCATTTATGCACCGAGCCTCTGGCGAAACCAACATTGCTATCTTACTCTCTGTGCCTGGGAGAGAATGAGCCGAAAAATCAACGGCTGAATCTAATCCGCAGTAACTGTTGCTCCCTCAATACACGACCTCAATACACAGCATCTGTGTCGGGTGTGGTGTGTGTCCGACCACAGGTGAAGTGACGGACCATGGATTATAAATACATTAAATATACAAAAAAAGCATAAATAAGTGAGAAAACAAATAAGCGAAAACAATTCTCGACTCCCTCCTGTACACATTAATGTAGTATAAGATTGAGTAAAAAAAGGTTAGCTTATTTTTGCTCACTTATTGATGCTTTTAGATATTAGTTCGTTACTTCAACCTGTGTGTCCGGCCAGCGGCTCTGTTCAGAGATCATCAGGCAATATAACATTAATTTACTGTATATAATCCCCACCGCCCCTAAACAGTAATGCCAGATTATTTTTTATTTGAATATATTTTAAGATACTTGTAAATCATTAATTATTAGCCAGGTTTTTTGAAAAAAAATCCAGGCTATTGGATTGGCGAAAGCCGGGCGGGCGGCGTCCACAATCAATGTTAAGTTTTCGTGTTTGAGTCCATTTCTTTGTTACTGTACCACCTAGGACCACCAAACTTTCACAGCATCATAATCAAGGGGTGCCCACCACATATCACTATCCAACATGTTGCTTTTTTTTTAACTTGACCCATTTTTTTCCGCCTAGTCGACTTAGCCATTTTCAATGTTAAGTTTTCGCGTTTACAATGTTAAGTTTTCGTGTTTAAGTCCATTTCTTTGGTACTGTACCACCTAGGACCACCAAACTTTCACAGCTTCATAATCAAGGGGTGCCCACCACATATCACTATCCAACATGTTACTTTTTTTTTTAACTTGACCCATTTTTTCCACGCAGTCGACTTAGCCATTTTGAATGTTAAGTTTTCGCGTTTACAATGTTAAGTTTTCTTGTTTAAGTCCATTGTTTTGGTACTGTACCACCTACGACCACCAAGGACCACCAAACTTTCACAGCTTCATAATCAAGGGGTGCCCACCACATATCACTATCCAACATGTTACTTTATTTTTAACTTGACCCATTTTTTCCGCGCAGTCGACTTAGCCATTTTCAATGTTAAGTTTTCGCGTTTACAATGTTAAGTTTTCGTGTTTAAGTCCATTTCTTTGGTACTGTACCACCTAGGACCACCAAACTTTCACAGCTTCATAACCAAGGGGTGCCTACCACATACAACTATCCAACATGTGACCATTTTTTTTTTACCTTCACCTATTATTTCTACGTAATTGACTTACCGGTAGCCATTTTTAACGTACGTCTGGTTAAAGTTTTTTGGTTAAGACTTTTTTGTTATACTATATCTCTGCAACTGCTTCGCCCATTACCTTGAAACTTCACATAGGTGTTTATCATCATCCATATTTTCATTATAACCCCCAACCGTGCGGCCCCTGTGCCCAATGTCAAGGTTTTTTTGTGTACTATATCTCTGCAACTTCTTCACCCATTACCTTGATACTTCACATGGGTGTTTATAAACAACAACTTTTAATACAAAATAAAAAAAATAAGACACACGCACTGCCCTATCTTTCCTAAAAATTCGGATGCTATTCAATAAATTAACTTTACATGGCCTCACAAGTCGCCATAATGGCCGCGAGGTATCCTTCCACTAAACTGGTGCAATACCTCTGGTGACCGTTTAGTTAACTATTGTAAAATGGGACAGTAGGACAAAACATTGACAATAATGTAAATATATAATTAAATAATTCAGACTGTGTGCTTTATTCATTTGTTTACATGCGCTAATTCAGTAAAATTCAGTAATGAAAACATACAAATTCGACATTCATAATGGTAGTTTTAAATGTAGAAATAGTTGACATTCCATCTCTACGACTGCTATACCAGGTAGCTCCAAGAGAGCTAACCTAGTAAAAATACATGTGTATTGCTCAATAAAATTTATCCTGTATGTGCCGCTTAATGGCGCGACAAAGCAATGATGTTGTGGCGTTGAACATGTACATGTATATCAATTTTAATTATTGGCGATTTTTCGTGCATTGATAAAGATGCACCGGTTGCTACAACGTCCATGCATCCGTTTAATAAACACACATACATGCATAAACCGTTAATACCGCAAGGATTGCAAGCTTGATATGCAGATTGCCATTAGCTGATATTGCGCTATAAAATATGGCAAGAACATCATTGTATTATTGCTATACAAATGTTCCAGTTTAGTAGAATTGATGTGATATTTATGATGTTCAGTATATTTTATGATGTGCACATGTATGTTCATTACCATTACTAATGCTAAAACAAGCAACGAAAAACAGGAAATTCTTACGGAGAAAGTAGTTCATGAAAACTTGCCATCTGCTTTGAAACTGTGAATAATGTTTTGCGGCTTAATTCGATTTTTCCACCGTCGAATGATGTTTGCTGGACCTACCATCGTTCAGAAAGCCATAAAATAATTAATTGGCCATTTGTAAACATGTGGAACAGACAGTAATCCGCTTCATCACGTTTTGCGCATAGCTGAGACCCAATGACTTACCACATACAGGTAATGCAATATTCTACACATCGATATCCATGATATATACTCATGGTGTGTTAGCACCACTCATTTGAAATATTCCACTGAGATGGTTCAAATGAATGGTACCACCATACATTATACTTCTATTTAGAAATAAACAGGATATAACAATATTTTTCATAAAAATGTATCCTAAATAAACTGCAATTGAATATACATTAGAACCTCTCCAAACCGGACATTAGTTTGAGGCGGCTTTCAGCTGCGCCGAAAACCTATTGTATTCGTTGGTTTTTTGTTGTTTTTTTTTTTTTTTATTCAGCCGTTCAGTCTACAGCCCAAACCGCTGGTCGGATCGACTTCAAATTTTGCATGCTGATTCGGATCAAGTGTGAGCAGAGACTTAGAGATTTTCAGAAATCTCTTAATGCCACTTTCCACGAAACCGGAAGTGATGTCATACTTTCTATAACTTCCTTATTTTCCAACCAATTTCAAAACTTATTTTTGCATTGGAAAGCTGACAAAATTCTCTATCTCGAACTCGCTGACAGTTCTCGGCTATCTGGTCAAATAAGAGAGCTATAGGCATTTGAAGTTGAAAAATGTACATACTTTTCAACGATTTTGCCGATTTTTTGCCGAATTTCGGCTGATAACGGGTGGTCTTTACAAACGTTTCCAATTTGTACAGTAATGTCAGCAACATAATTTCTTGCCAGTGTGATAGGGGAGTGTCAGACGCATAAAAGATGATAATTTTCAGAGCTCTATCTTGACTACTTCCGGTTCTATTGGATGTCAAAGATGAACGTCTTTTTTTCAAGTTTCAAAATAGAGCAAACGGATGTGACGTCAGCTTCGTTATTATCAATAGATTTCAAAATTTCTTGGTGCGGTTGATATTTCAGTCCTTTAGCTAAAACTTTCCCGCTTTGTGCCCGGCCTATGGTGAAAAAACAAACGAAAACTTCACTGGCGGAATATTGCACATACTTAATTCCGTTTTATTAGGTGTATTTACAAATGGCGTAAACTGCAATATAAGGGCGATAACTATCGAAAAATAATCATCCGCTGACTTACGGGCTCCCTCCATCTACACCAAACCGCTGGTCGGATCGACTTCAAATTTTGCATGCCGATTCGGATCAAGTGTGAGCAGAGACTCAGAGATTTTCGGATATCTTTTAATGCTACTTTCCACGAAAACGGAAGTGACGTCATACTTCCTATAACTTCCTTACTTTCCAACCGATTTCAAGAATTCTTTTTGCATTGGAAAGCTGACAAAATTCTCTATCTCAGAGTCGCTGACAGTTTTCGGCTATCTGCTCAAATAAAAGAGCTATATGCATTTGAAGTTGAAAAATGTACATACTTTTCAACGATTTTGCCGAATTTGTTAGGGGAGTGTCAGCCGCATGAAAGATGATAATTTTCAGAGCTATATCTTGACTACTTACGGCTCTATTCGATGTCAAAGATGAACGTATTTTTTTCAAGTTTTCAAAATAGAGCAAACGGATGTGACGTCAACTTCTTTTTATTTATCATTCGATTTCAATTGTTTAGCTAAAACTTTGGCTGAGGATCGAACCCGGTATCCCTCGCTCCGAGTCCATCGCTCTATATCTAAGCTAACCGGCCCCACATCGGTGTGATGATGCGAACACGATAATGTTGGACTGTTCATTCTAAAACTTCAGAAAATCTTTTTGCAACCGATAGTTTACACCTTGGGCTAAAGCTTAGTTACACATGAAATCAATGTTTGAGGCTCAAACCGTTGATGCAGCTCAAGCTGCTCTAGTCTTAATGTGTGTTCTTGTTTTCAAATCACACCTCATTTCTTGGAATGCTTATTTGTTTTACACCAGTTGCTCGCAATATATAAAACTGTGAAACCACATGGGTTGTTGCTAGATGTCAGATAGCTATAGCTGCTCAACTGACCAATGGTCAGATCATATGATCTAAAAGCCACTTTGTAATCAGATTATATACATCATGATTTTATCATTGGGATAATTCAACAGTTAATAAAACTGTAATCTTTCAGATCTCCAGAGAGAATCACGTTAGCCCTTTATTAACGTGCATACAGGCACTGGGTCTCAGATGTGCATAGACAGGGATACAACAGAATAGGAAAATAGTTGTAATGTATGTCAGTTTATGTTTTGAAAGTTTTGTAAGAGTTTCTCAAATCACCTATAATTTCTGTTTGCCTACAGCTAATATCTTCATATTGCACACATGCATTACTTAGTAACGAAACACCATTTCGCTTGGCCAAATCACATTTATTGTCATTCAGACTCTTGATATATATGCTTAACAGGTGCCATAATACATAAGACCAACTAATACATGCATGTATGATGTACATGCATCTTGATATGATATCATATGAGTAAACAACACATTCATTGCTAAAAGACAAGGTATAGATTTCTTTCACTGTTTTATACAAATGAACATCCATATTGTCACATACTACATTCCTAAATTAGATTTACAATCATGTCATGCTTAGAGGTCCGACAACAAATACATACATGTATTATGACAATAATGTTCATTCATTTTTAGATAATTAGTCGTATGACTACAAGAGTATGATGTAATTATAGGCACTCACTGATTTACCCGTTATTTAACCGTTATTACCAGCTGGGACAGTTTATACATATACATATCAAACTGACTGTTTACTTTTCTTCTGCAGTTGTTATACCCCCCCCCCCCCCCCACCCCCGCAACGAAGTTGTGGAGGTATACTGGAGTCAGCTTGTCCGTCCGTCCGTCTTTCCGTCCGTCTTTCCGTCCGTCACAAAACTTAACAATTGTAAATTTCCTTTTAACTTCTCTTTCCCTTTGCGGAAATCTTTCATATTTTACCCGCCCCTTCTCTGACACTCATACATCATTCTGCAACAAACCTACGACCCCCATTTATGCCAGGGGTCAAGGTCACGGACTTAGAAACTTAGAAAAAAACGAAAACTTAACAATTGTAAATTTCCTTTTAACTGTTCTTTCCCTTTGCGGAAATCTTTCATATTTTACCCACCCCTTCTCATACATCATTCTGCAACAAACCTACGACCCCCATTTATGCCAGGGGTCAAGGTCACGGACTTATAAACTTAGAAAAAAACTAAAACTTAACAAATGTAAATTTCCTTATAACTTCTCTTTCCCTCCGGCCCTTCTCTGACACTCATACATCATTCTGCAACAAACATACGACCCCCATTTATGTCAGGGGTCAAGGTCACGGACTTAGAATGTCTGGTTTGCTTTTTTCAACTGGAACCACCATCGCACTCTCCATATGTGCTGACATAGTCTTTTATCTGAAAATGATAGTATGCGAGCTGGAATGTATGTTTACCTTCGTTAAGCCTAATTCATTCTAGGTCAGGGCTGACGCAGGGGGGTATTCCGTAAGCCCCCGCTTACTGACAAATCTAGTTTATTATGTTATCACATTAATATTGCATGCTATGCAGATTTGATTAATGCTTATTTCTGTATTGTTTCATCTATAAACTATAACATTATCTAGCGGCCGCTTTCAAATCGCTGTTCAGTTTATTACAACACGCGCCATGGCATCTAAAATAATAG